>JADBJO010003552.1:5000-55000 GCA_016801955.1 Conus betulinus
TTGTTAGCACTGTGCTGTCTTTCAATGTGACTGTTCAACCTGCTCTTTAGCACTGTGCTGTCTTTCAATGTCACTGTTCAACCTGCTCTTTAGCACTGTGCTGTCTTTCAATGCCACTGTTCAACCTGCTCTTTAGCACTGTGCTGTCTTTCAATGTCACTGTTCAACCTGCTCTTTAGCACTGTGCTGTCTTTCAATGTCACTGTTCAACCTGCTCTTTAGCACTGTGCTGTCTTTCAATGTCACTGTTCAACCTGCTCTTTAGCACTGTGCTGTCTTTCAATGTCACTGTGAACCTGCTCTGTTAGCACTGTGCTGTCTTTCAATGTGACTGTCCAACCTGCTCTTCAGCACTGTGCTGTCTTTCATATTCACTGTTGAACCTGCTCTTTAGCACTGTGCTGTCCTTAATGTGACTGTTGAACCTGTTCTTCAGCACTGTGCTGTCTTTCAATGTGACTGTTGAACCTGCTCTTCAGCACTGTGCTGTCTTTCAATGTGACTGTTGAACCTGCTCTTTAGCACCGCGCTGTCTTTCAATGTGACTGTTTAACCTGCTTGTTAGCACTGTGCTGTCTTTCAATGTGACCATTTGAACCTGCTCTTCAGCACTGTGCTGTCTTTCATATTCACTGTTGAACTGCTGCTCTTTAGCACTGTGCTGTCTTTCAATGTGACCGTTGAACCTGCTCTTTAGCACTGTGCTGTCTTTCAATGTCACTGTTGAACCTGCTCTTTAGCACTGTGCTGTCTTTCAATGTGACTGTTCAACCTGCTTGTTAGCGCTGCACGGTCTTTCAAAGTGACTGTTCAACCTGCTCTTTAGCACTGTGTTGTCTTTCAAAGTGAATGTTTAAACCTGCTCGCTAGCACTGTGCTGTCTTTCAATGTGACTGTTGAACCTGCTCTTTAGCACTGTGCTGTGTCTTTCAATATGACTGTTCAACCTGCTTGTTAGCACTGTGCTGTCTTTCAATGTCACTGTTCAAACTGCTCTTTAGCACTGTGCTGTCTTTCAAAGTGACTGTTTACCTGCTTGTTAGCACTGTGCTGTCTTTCAATGTGACTGTTCAACCTGCTCTTTAGCACTGTGCTGTCTTTCAATGTCACTGTTGAACCTGCTCTTTAGCACTGTGCTGTCTTTCAATGTCACTGTTCAACCTGCTTATCACTGTGCTGTCTCTAAATGCCACCGCCGACCCTGCTTGTCACAGACGTGCACTGTCGTTTTGGCAACAGCTTGACCTCATTGCTTTGTTCAACGTTTAACCTAGCCTCAGCAGTCGAAAGGTTAAAAGTGAAAAAAAGAATTCAATGTAACACAGAAAAAAATGACATGAGAAGGCCAAACGGATATACTGACAACTGCATAAAAGGACAACCAGTGTCCAATGTGGACAGTAGGGACCACCTACTTGTTGATGGACAACAAACCAACCAGTCCGCATGTGACACACTGCACGAAAAGAACAATCTGCAAAGAGTTTCAGAAACAAAGACACTTGAACAAGCCACAAAAGCAGAGCAGCAGCTGACAGTGAGAGCAGACACAGGTCAAACGAGTAACAGAATAGTGGGAAACTGCCAGACCACAGAATTTCACAATGGGAACGCAGTTTATTGGTGAAGACACCATCCCCCCCCCCCCCTTTCCCCATGGGAGAAGGGTGGGTCGTGGGGGGTACGATGAAGCCTCTACACCAATATTCCCACACTCAGCCATAAAGCGCAGGCAAGAGGATAATGCACGTGGCAGCTGTCAGTCCTACAATACATCCAATAAATACGTAAATAGTGTTCTTGCATTCAGTGCTTATTAATCCCGTGTCCTCTTCTTTTGCTGCTCCCGCTCCTGCATCTGGAATACACACACAAAAGACGCAACACCCTCAGAGCTCTACCGCCAGTGGTAGCACAGATCAGCTGGAATACACACACAAAAGAAGCAACACCCTCAGAGCTCTACCGCCAGTGGTAGCACAGATCAGCTGGAATACACACACAAAAGACGCAACACCTTTAGAGCTCTACCACCAGTGGTAGCACAGATCATCTGCTGCTTTCTGATACAAGGGTTCCACATCACACAGAAGTGAACGCAATTATCACACATGGAAATAGGCATCATGTCTGGGAAAAACCAGTCATGACAGGTAGTGAATGTGAGCAGTGACATTATCCAAAGCAAGAGTGATCACAAATCAGTTCACTGCAATTGGCCTTATTACACAACACCCTGTCACCACACCTTGTTACACGTCACCAAGCCTTGTTACACAACCCCCTGTCACCAAGCCTTGTTACACAACCCCCTGTCACCAAGCCTTGTTACACAACCCCCTGTCACCAAGCCTTGTTACACAACCCCCTGTCACCAAGCCTTGTCACACAACCCTCTGTCACCACACCTTGTCACACAACCCCCTGTCACCAAGCCTGTCACAACCCCCTGTCACCAAGCCTTGTCACACACACCCCCTGTCACCACACCTTGTCACACAACCCTCTGTCACCACCACCTTGTCACACAACCCCCTGTCACCAAGCCTTGTCACACACCCCCCCCCCCTCACCAAGCCTTGTTCTGCGATCTCCTGTCCCCAAGAACATGTGTACAAGAGAAACCCCACTGCAAATGACTGGCCTTTGCATCATTCATAAGAAGAATAACAGCGGGCATTACCCATCACTGCCATACTGTACCAGCTCATGTATCCTTTCCTCTGCTGTAACACTAGCAATCAACAATTTCATGACATGCATGTATTAGCTCATTTATCTTTTCCTCCACCGCAAACACTAACTTGGTTTCATCATTTCATTACCATGCACATGTTGATAAATACATATACCACCGAAGACGTGTGGGTCATTTTAGAAAACAGAACCCTGAAAGTGGGACAAAGGATCTCAGAATATACAGAAACTGAAAATAACCGAAACTTGCACCGGTATATAGCACTGGGCACTTGTTTGATGGTACATCTGACGCAATGAAACACGTAAACAGAAATGCACTCATCTTAAAAACAACAGGTGGGACATCAAAAACTACATCATCCGTTAAAAAAAAAAAAAAAACAAAAAAAAAAAGAAAGAAAGAAAAAACAAAAGAAGCCGTCTGAAACACCTTAAAAAGTGCCAGTTTTAAAAATGTAGTTAAAAACATGAACAAGACGTCATCACAGGAAAATGTCATTAGTTTAATGTGTGTTGAACAGGGCAAAATACAAACGGACTTTGATGATAATAACTGCCATTTCGCATCACTCCAGGGACCCGCTGTCTGCTGGCAGACCTGGCAGACCCATCAAAACTTTCATGATCAAAAGTCCAGCCCTGGTCATGAAGCACCAGACCTTGACCGCTGGGAAAACCGCCTCAGTCTGACGCTAGGAAAAACCACGCCAGTCTGACCGCTAGGAAAACCACGTCAGTCTGATCCCTAGGAAAACCACGCCAGTCTGACCGCTAGGAAAACCACGTCAGTCTAGTTAGGCCCTAACCAGAGATCTGAATGTTAGCCATTGCGCTGTACACCTTGGCAGATTTTTGCTTTTTTTTTTTTTTTTCTTTCCTGTATCCATTTGGTGGTGTTCTGCTTATTTTTTTCTGCATCCCCACCCTTCCTTGGCTTAAAGACCTCATCAAAACACCTGTTACATCAAACACGAACATTGCATTTATCTATATGTGACTCTGACACTTCTAACGAATGAAATCAACAGTTAAGTGTCTGAACACACACATGCTTTGCAGCTTTCAGATCGTTGAAAAACTTTATTTTTCAGTTTCAAAGTGAGGTGACAGCAGGTGAAACTGAAACAAAGTTTCAAAGAGAAATTATCTTAAATCCGCCAGACAAATGGGGCAAACAAGTTACAAGACAAGACATGACATGACGTGTTTTGACCTCTTAGGTCTTCTTCAGGCAAGATAAACAACACTCAGGACAATGAAAACAAAGAATGAGCCATCACTTATCTTCTCAAATTCAGCACAAGATGGATATTGATCGTACTTGTGGCGAATTTGAGAAGATAAGTGATGGCTCATTCTTCATTTTCATTGTCCGGAGTGTTTGCCCCACTTGTCTGGCGGATTTATGATAATTTCTCTTTGAACGGACTCTTTGAAAGCACCTTGAACAAGTGGCGTCCTGAATCAGCACAGAACTGGGTGGTTCCCCTTCGTTTAGCACCCACATTTTGCAATGGGGTAAAATCATTCTTTCAAGAACTTTTTACTGCAATGAAAAAAAAATGATATAAACAGTGACATATCAGCAAACAGTGCTGCAGAATGGACAGGTAATGGCCATTTCAGTGGTCAAATTCTCACTACCAAGTCACTGGACTGGGCAGGAAAAAAAAAAAAAACTTTAAAAGAGTTTCAAAACGGAGTGACTGAGGGCAGAAAGAAAGAAGCAAAATTCAGAAAGAGAGGGGGTTAGTTACCGCCAAGGACACGGACAAACAGAGTACAGGACTAGACACAATGCATTTCGACCTCTTGGGTCTTCTTCAGGCGAAAACAAATAACATTGAGGACAGTGAAAACGAAGAACGAGAAACAGCTTATCTTCTCCTGTTCGTCTCACAATCAAAATGTGGCTTTAAAAGAATCAAACAAACAAACAACACACACACACACACACACACACACACACACACACACACACACAGTCTTGCATAGTATTAATTGTAACATGAGGGAAACAGTTTAAAGACTCATTAAAGCAAACATAGGTTGAAAGGCTACAAATTCACAGGAAAAAAAAAAAAGCGGATGACAGTATAAAAAGTAAAGCAAAAAACAAAAGAACAAAACTAAAAACAAACAAACAAAAAGCCTGAATAAAAAAAAAAAAAAAAACTCCAAGAGAAAGAGACAGAAAGAGAATATCACTAGCACAGAGCTTCCAGAGAAAGTGGATGGATGACAGGAAAGAAAAAAAAAAAAAACCTTCACAGAATTAAAAAAAACACACACACACACACACACACAATAACAACATAAAAAAATGACAGAAAAAGAGGATGTTACTGGCACAGATCTTCCAGATTTACACACTTTTTGCTGAACAAAATCAACATCCTCCATGGACTGAAAAAACATTGTAAAAGACTTCATTTGAATCACCAACGTCATTCCTGGTTTGATCTGCTAGGAACTGCTATAGAGATGGTGACAGGGAAAAAGCCCAACCGGCTTTGATCACCACAGCCCTCTTACTTAAAGACCTCTTGTGTTTTCTGCCATTGAATCAGACGATCAAGGTATTCAGAACCTGACTGATTCATGGTATTCGAAAGATATACAGCGTGCATAAATCACTGTAGATAATCGACACAGTACAGGTGCGACTGTGCGACAGATATACTTGTACACAGTACAGCTGAATCGCTGTATAAAAAACGGTACATGCACTGAGAGATTTGCTAATACACTTATGAGACAAGACATATGTACTCGGCAAAGCTGGATTACTGTATTCAAGAAGACATACATCTACTCAGTATAGCTGATACCCTATATGAAACCAACCAACTCGGTGATAAGAGCACAATACAGCTGGAACGACAGCACACAATACAGCTGAATATACAGCGCACAATATGGCTGAACATACACGTATATACAACACAATACAGATGAACTGATTATAGACAATATGGATGGATTACTGTATCTGATAAAATATATATGCACACAGAACAGCTGAATAATTTTTAGGTTTAACAGGTCCACTGGTACATTCGCGTAGCTTGATCAATATATGTGGTAGATATTCATGGACACAGTACAGCTGAATCACTATATGTAACAGATATACATGGACACAGTACAGCTGAGTCGCTATATGTAACAGATATACATGAACACAGTACAGCTGAATCACTATATGTAACAGATATACATGAACACAGTACAGCTGAGTCGCTATATGTAACAGATATATACGGACATAGCACAGCTGAGTGACTATATGTAACAGATATACATGTACACAGTACAGCTGAATCACTATATGTAACGATATACATAGACACTGTACAGCTGAATCGCTTTATATAAACAAATATATATGCACACAGCACAGCTGAGTCACTATATGTAACAGATATACATGTACACAGTACAGCTTAATCACTACATGTAACAGATATATATGGACACTGTACAGCTGAATCACTACATGTAACAGATATACATGTACACAGTACAGCTGAATCACTATATGTAACGGATATACATGTACACAGTACAGCTGAATCACTATATGTAACGGATATACATGGACACTGTACAGCTGAATCGCTATATCTAAAGGATATATATGGACACAGCATAGCTGAATCGTTATATGTAACAGATACACATGGACACAGTACACGAAACACACAGGTACACAGTACTGTAGAATCAATTAACAAAAAATGTAAAAGACCTATATGTACAGGGTAACTGATTTATATCTAACAAATGTACATGTATATGATAAAGCGAGTCTCAGGCAGATATACATCAGTTGTCAGATATATCATTGAAAAAGATTTGTGTGTACAGAATCTATCTAAATGATTGAATCTAATCAAAACACTGTAAAAAAAAAAAAAAGAAAAAGAAAAAAGCACATATCTGTATGTATATGTGTGTGTATGTGCATGCGTGCGTGCGTGCATACTTGTGTGTTTAACAGTCTGTACCCCCTGATGTAAGCAATTAAAGCTGAAAATTGGTGCATTTTAAACTTGTTTGTCTGGATTTTTTATATAAATTTAAGAAGACGAGGTGTGCTCTCTGAAAATTCAGGATAACCAAGAGCCAACTTGTTCTTTTGTGCACTGTTCTCTCTCTCTCTCTCTCTCCTATAACATACACACACACATGTAGATGGTTAGATAGATATATATTATGTATATGTACACACATAAACACACACACACGTATATACACACACACACACACACATATATACCCACGCTCACATGGTATATGACCATTAATACAGATACACACAGAACAGCAATGCTTATGATTGATATCAACTGTTAGTTACATCATTCAGTGACCAGTAGCACCCGTCCGTACCCTACCTCCCACCCCCTCCCATCCTCCTAGGCCTCTTGTGTCCACTTGTCACACCCAGTGGCACTTCCCCCCTTATCATTTGGAAACGGGCAAAGGCTAACAGGGTTCAATCCCAGTTTTCTCACAGTGATGAAGTGAGGTGAAGCACAGCGTATCACACACACCTACCAGGAACAGACAGAAACTCTGTGCACCGACAGCAGCACTGACATCACTCCTTCATCCAGCATGAGGCAGGCGATCGCTTTGACTGCATGGAAATAGAATCCTCTCCACCTCAGAATGGCTGCTAAAACAGGGGACACAACCGTGTGATCATCACAATACCAAAGTCGGTGCTATGAGGCTCGCTGAGCTGTCTTCACCGTCTGCTGAGGAGTCATGGGAAGCATGAAGGCATGGAAACCATGACCATCAACAAGGTCAAGGTCAGCAGGGAAACTAAACTGATGGATTCAAAACTGAGGAACAAGTTTATTTGTAAGACGTTATGTTTACTTAACTTTGCAGTACATGGCTTCCATATAGAGAAAGTTATTCAGATTTAATAACGCCCATATCTTGATAAATCCCCAACTTCCTTTTGTGTACACACTGTCCTGATTTGTTGTGCTCACTGAGTACCATAATCACATTTTGCATGCCTATTCTGTGTGTTGCAAATGTTACTTTCAAAAAAAAAAAAAGTTTCCTACATGCTTAAGACATTATTTTAAAACAAAAACAACTGATCTAATGTCTCAAAAAAAAAAAAAAAGAAAACAGGCATGTCATGAAACAGGGAAGGCAAAAGGTGGAAGCTGGCATACAACACTGATGACAACAAAGAGGCATAACAGAGTGCATCTCTGCTGTATATTGACCGCAAGGCCGGAGGTTGCAATTGAAAGATCCTGCTGGTAAACCCAGACTGAGCACACTGATAAACACACACACACACACAAAATATCAAAAACATAAACAGTAACGGCATTCGTGAAACAACGTTCAAAATTTGAAAATGTGTGGCAATGAACTCCCTGACATCTTTCTAAAGACAACAAACACTCCTTCCCTCAACAAAGACAACAAACACTCCTGCCCTCAACAAAGACAACACTCCTTCCCTCAACAAAACAACAAACACTCCTTCCCTCAACAAAGACAACAAACACTCCTTCCCTCAACAAAGACAACACTCCTTCCCTCAACAAAGACAACAAACACTCCTCCCTCAACAAAGACAACACTCCTTCCCTCAACAAAGACAACAAACACTCTTCCCTCAACAAAGACAACCTCCTTCCCTCAACGAAGACAACAAACACTCCTTCCCTCAACGAAGACAACACTCCTTCCCTCAACAAAGACAACACTCCTTCCCGCAACGAAGACAACAAACACTCCTTCCTGCAACAAAGACAACAAACACTCCTTCCCTCAACAAAGACAACAAACACTCCTTCCCTCAACAAAGACAACAAACACTCCTTCCCGCAACAAAGACCCATTTCATTATGGAATTCTTGAGGTCATTAGGCCCTTTCTGTATGGAATTCCGGAGACAATTGGGAAGAAGTTTCACTACAGTATACCATACACCTCAAACCAGTATGCTAAGATGCTAATGCTGTACAAAGCAAATGAAACAAATCTGGGCAAGCATTTTGGACAGAAGAGCACACAAACACACAAATTTGAAATTAAAGTCCATCATTATAGACTGCTGAGCAGCAGTTATCGTCAAATTAAAATCAATTTTTCAAAACTCCTTTAAAGTACTCTCCCCTGCAAACCACACAATACAAATGTCTCTCCTACCTCTAAAAACCTTGCTGGTGCCATTTTTGGGGGCCATTTGGCTGAAATACTGGGAACAAATTCATAAAACATTGAACACTCTGTTTTCAATAATCATTTGTATACCAGTGGGGTACCCATCTTGCCATTATTTTTTTTTCTTTTCTTTTTTCTTTTCTTTAGGCCAAATTCATGTCACAGAATCTGTGCTACTGTTCCCAGTGACAGAATATCAGTAAATGTCTCACTTATTTCTTCGATATTCATGGGTTTCCTATGACAAATTCTTTTGCCATATGCAAAATTGGCTCCTAACTTAGGAGTCTATCCTTGGCCTTAGGTGTCTTCCATGGTGATGCTCCTGGCTTGAAAGCATTCACTGAATCTACAGACCACTGTCTGTGACACGGGTGAGATTCTGCAAACGCTCCCATGACTTGAGTCCAAGTCCACTTGACTTTTCACTCATTCATCCCAAGTTTCCAACCCGTACAGATTCACAATCTAATTAGCTTCTTTGTTGGATTCTTTTTCACTGGGCTTAGCTATTCGTAAAATCTGTTTTGATTATTTCCAGACATTTGAAATCACTGATGATATCATTTTTTAGAACTTTTAAAGTAACACAAGTCTCAATAATATTCTGATAGGTACTTCATTTATGTATTGACAAAAATAGCATACAGCTGCCATTTCAACCTGCATATGATAATGATAATGAGGCCTCATGTATGTAGTAGTTGATACTACTAACAACAAATGAGCATAAATTTCTGATGAAAGACAGAAACAGAGTTCTGTCTTTCTCCTGATTTCATTTATTCTAACAAACTGTTCACCATCTTGAATATTCTCCATAATAAAAGTAGAGACTTCAATCTAAAAATAAGATGACAAAGTTAAAATCAATAAGCTTTTATCACAAATTCATTGTATCTTGAGAGTTTTTTTTTTTTAGGCCACCTCATACATTCATCTCACTTTTGGTCTGTTGGCATGTGTCTCTTTTCTCTGGTAATGAGTATGAAGTTGGCCATCAAAAAGAATAAAATCAACCAGGATTTCATGATAACAAAGCAGGGATCAGCCCCATGAACATCGCTATCATTATAAAACATCACAATGCAAACTATGATTATCACCAATCTGCGTTTCCTGGCAGCTATGGCGGACGCGCTGGAATTCCCATATGCCTGGAAACAGAACAAAAAGAATCAAACAACAACAGCAACAACAACAACATTCATAAGCACAATATTAACTAAGTATGAAAATCATTTCAAGAGTGTAATTCAGATCTGGAAAATACAGCTGGCTCTCTTTAGAGTTGTGTGCTATTTCTGAGAGCTTTTCGCTGACACAAATTAGATCTAGTACACTGCTGTTGAATGTTGACATCTGCACCTTTGCCTGGTGAATTCATAAGAGCTACAGGTTCACATCTGCCTTTGGCAGGTGTATTAGCACTACCTGTTCGCATCTTGTGTCTTTGACTGGCATACTGGCTGTTACATGTTCAAATTGACGCTTTGTCTGGTGTAGCAGAACTACACGTTCAAATCTGCATGTCTTTGACCGGTCTGCTAGCTGCTACCTGTTCATATCTGTGCCTTTGGTACATTGGCTGTTAACATGTTTACATCTATGCTTTTTGTCTACATGTTCAAATCTATGTCTTTGACTGATAAACTAGCTGCTACATGTTCACAGCCATGCCTTTCATACACTGGCTGCTGCATGTCATCTCTGCCTTTGTCAGCTACACTGGCTGCTACATGTTCTCATCTCTGCCTTTGTCAGCTACACTGGCTGCTACATGTTATCTCTGCCTTTGTCAGCTACACTGGCTGCTACATGTTATCTCTGCCTTTGTCAGCTACACTGGCTGCTACATGTTATCTCTGCCTTTGTCAGCTACACTGGCTGCTACATGTTATCTCTGCCTTTGTCAGCTACACTGGCTGCTACATGTTCTATCTCTGCCTTTGTCAGGTACACTGGCTGCTACATGTTCTCATCTCTGCCTTTGTCAGGTACACTGGCTGCTACATGTTCTCATCTCTGCCTTTGTCAGCTACACTGGCTGCTGCATGTCATCTCTGCCTTTGTCAGCTACACTGGCTGCTACATGTTATCTCTGCCTTTGTCAGCTACACTGGCTGCTACATGTTATCTCTCTGCCTTTGTCAGCTACACTGGTTGCTACATGTTATCTCTGCCTTTGTCAGCTACACTGGCTGCTACATGTTATCATCTCTCTGCCTTTGTCAGCTACACTGGCTGCTACATGTTCTCATCTCTGCCTTTGTCAGCTACTGGCTGCTACATGTTCTCATCTCTGCCTTTGTCAGCTACACTGGCTGCTACATGCTCACATCTCTGCTTTTCACAGTGAGGACACAGTTAACTATCAGAGCAGATGCTCTCAACTAGCATTTCATTCAAACATTGGACAGGATCAGAGTTGCCATCAGCGCTATCACAGCAACCACCACTACAATGCAAACGATGATTAACATCAGTATGCAATTCTGGTTGTAAATAGCAGACACACTGGTATTTCCATGTGTCTAGCATCAGAATGAACAATGAAATAAAGCAACAACTGGCAGACACACAGACATTTCCACATGCCTGGCAACAGAACAAACAACAAGAATAAAGCAAACAACAGCAGCAGCAAAATTCAAAACCCATCAAAGTTTGAACATTATTTTGCACGTGCCATTCATGTACCAGCAAATATAAGATAGATAGCTGTTTATAGAGGTGTGTAGCCTTCTGCTTCAAGAGCTTTCTGCTTGTACAGCTTAGACCTAGTCTTTGCTTCCATACGATTTCTGTAACTGCATTTTAACATCTTTCTTGAGCTTTGCAAAACTTTTGTTCCATTAAAGTCTCTCCATTCTCCTGTTGTGGCAGGATTGGTCTCAACCCAAACGCAGCAGACAAAACATGGCAGATCAAAGAGCAGTCAGTGATTTTGTAGAACAACTATGGAGCTTCACCACAGACCCTCGCTTACCCCGTTTAAAAACAAATCTAAGCACATCTTTCAAGCAGTCTTCATGAAAATGCTCTCAGCTCTATGTTATTGCCCTTTCCTCTTCTTCTTTAAATCTGTTTTTGTAACTGATGTGAGTGTATACATGTGTGACTGCATGTGTTTGGCGGAGGGGGGTGGGGTGGGGTGGGGGTTATAGGCAGGAGTGAACATGCAAGTCTGTCTCTGCCTGTGTGAGGTAGGCAGGGGTCATGTGAGCCTTTACGCTAATTTTCCTGAGTTCATATACATTAATATATACATATACATATATATATATATATATATATATCCTAATCATCGTTGTAACTGTTGGCGCAATTACTATCATTTTTATCTTGCATATCATTATTGTTATTATCATTATTATCGTTATCATCTTACTCTGGTTGCCACCTATTCTTATCCATGCCTTTATTTAGTGAACCTCAATCCCTCAACATCTCCACTCGTTCCCAAACCATCACACACTGCCTCAGCGTGTTTCTGGTTCTGAGCATTCACCATGATCAACATGCTGATTAGGTGCTAGAAAGGGAATTCATCAGAACCAGTTGATGAGAATGGAATGACCATGCTATGTGAGATGGCTTACACCAAATTTGCATAGACAAGGAACGTCGTACATGTTATGTGAGATGGCTTTGAACAATACTTAGACAATATAGTCAGGCACCTGAAGAAGATAGAATGATATTCAAGCCATGCTGACAAAAGTATAGTTCAAGAATAAAGGCAACATTATAACTTTTCTAACAAATCTGTTTACTTTCAACCAAAAGATTTACTTTCAACAGCTATTTGCAAGCTGGATTTCCAATTTCTTACTTTGATTTTGTTTAAACCTCCTTTCCAAACATTCACAAACAAATGGCCGCCCATTCAATTCTGCTTTCAGAGAACAGCAAATAAAAACCAAACAGGACGGACAAGTGGACATGAGAGGGGGTGACTTGACAACAGTACTAGATAACTTAAAATCAACAGCAAAAACAACAACAGCATAACTTAAAAATCAACAGCAAAAAACAACAGCAGCATAACTTAAAATCAACAGCAAAAACAACAACACCATAACTTACAATCAACATCAAAAACAACAACTTCACAATTTAAAATCAACAGCAAAAACAACAGCATAACTTAAAATCAACAGCAAAAACAACAGCAGCATAACTTAAAATCAACAGCTAAAACATCAAGAAAAAGCACACGTCTAATCAAACTCTACATAAAATCACATGCGAAAAGAAATCATGCACAATCATCGTAACATGCTTATCCTATATTCTTTGAATGCATGCCGCCTGAAGTACAAGCACAAACATGTCACATGCCACATGTTCAAAATCCTGTACAGCTCTAATTACTCATCTAGGCTATGGAAGGATGTTATGCATGCATGCATCATCAGAGCACTTGTCCGACGTATAGATATCCTTCTTTCCTACTATTGCACAAAGTTTATGTCTAATGATCACACACTTTTCTTTTTCATTTTGAGCACCAAATAAACTGTCTGCAAATATATCTATGTATTGAAATTAATTCTTCTTATGTTTGCATATTTACTTCAAACTGAAATAATCAAATCTAGTTCCATTTGTTTTTGTTGAAATTAATTCTTTTTATGTTTACACATTTACTTCAAATTGAAATAATCAATTTAGCGTTTCATTTGTTTCTGTCAGTGTCAAACTGCATGGTTTAAAAAGCACTGAAATAGTTGGGGGTTTTCAATGTCAGAATACATGTACACTGTGTGTATAAGTTATACTGGGAAGAAACAAAGTCCTTCAGGTATATTTAAGTTTCCACAGCATGCACAGACTGCTCAGCAGAATACTCCTCTGTGTGTGTGTGTGTGTGTGTGCGTGTGAGTGTGTGTGTGTGTGTGTGTGTGTGTGTGCGCGCGCGCGTGTGCACGTGTGGGCATGTGCAGATGTGCCTTGTGCCTACATGTGTGTGACCATGTATGTGGTGTACTTCCTTTACCTTTGAAGTGGGTCTACCAACTGGTCGAAAATACAGAAAAAAAAAAAAGCTATTTTTTTGTAAACCACTTTGTTTTCACACAGACCATGCTAGAAATAATCTGAATATGATGCAGACCTTCTAAAAAGTTATTTTACAGAATAACAATAGACTTTTCCACAAGTATTTTTCTTTTAACTCAAACTTCTGAAAAGAAATCAGTCATAGAACATTCTAGTCTTGACAAACTTGGCATATATAATCTTTGTATTCTTTCCGTAAAATGTAACATTCTTACAACTACATATGAAAATTCTATAAAACTCAATTTGGGAGTTGTAGACACATGTAGTAAGTGTGTATTTATGTGTACATATGTGAACTGGAGACCTTTTTAATGATGATTAATGAGAATCTCTCACTATCTCTCTTTGAGAGACGCTCTCTGCCTAAAATCTCAATCTTTGTTCGAATAAAGGTTTTCTGAGTTCTGAGTTCTTTCTTCATTGCTTGACCAGATGTCAGTTCATCAGTGCTGAGATTTTTGTCTGTAAACATGACAATTTTCAAATTCCACATTTCAATTTGATATAGGTAGCTACATTTGATCTGCAAGGTTGATACAAATAATGCAAATATGCATGCGAGTTATTTTCATGTCACCCATCAGCATGTGATGGCCTACTCCTCTTTTAAAGGTGGAACAGGATTCATTTTAGGCAGAAATTCATATTCCAGACATTCGTTTAAAGTCTCATCCAATTGACTTGCAGGATATTGGGGCCAGCACAGGTGTTAACACCAAGAGAAAATCTCTTCCAATCTAGCTTTCTCAGGTGGGACCCCAGATGTTGGATCAAGAAAACAACAGTTTACACACAAGGTCCACCAGGCCCTCATCAATGAAGACAACACTTTACACACAAGGTCCACCAGCCCCTCATCAATGAAGACAACACTTTACACACAAGGTCCACCAGGCCCTCATCAATGAAGACAACACTTTACACACAAGGTCCACCAGCCCCTCATCAATGAAGACAACACTTTACACACAAGGTCCACCAGGCCCTCATCAATGAAGACAACACTTTACACACAAGGTCCACCGGGCCCTCATCAATGAAGACAACACTTTACACACAAGGTCCACCAGGCCCTCATCAATGAAGACAACACTTTACACACAAGGTCCACCAGGCCCTCATCAATGAAGACAACACTTTACACACAAGGTCCACCAGGCCCTCGTCAATGAAGACAACACTTTACACACAAGGTCCACCAGGCCCTCGTCAATGAAGACGATAACAACGATGCTGTGGAGTTCCCTTCTAGTCAGAGACTTAGGACAAGCTATAGCCTTCACTTCCTTTCAGAATATATGCCAGTGTCAATCAGGCCTGAGAGATACAGACACCTGCAGAGTTGGTCAGGAAAGCTGAGCAACACTAAGAAATGCATCTGTCATCCTTTCTTTGATCACATGTGAAAAAAGGTGTAGTGTATATAATCCAAGTGGAACTACTACAAAAATCACAAAAGGGCCTAATCCTGCCTTGTATGTTGTCGAACTAGGACATTTCGAAGAGGCCTCATTTTGGACATTCCCAGTCGCAAGCAGGAATGCGTTTATTTTGAGACTGTTGGGGTCAAAAACATCATTGCTATAACAAGAAAATGCTTTCTGATAGCTGGTTAGGATCCTATATTAAATGAGTTTAATGCGGTTGTATCAATGAATTTAATGCAGTTGTATCCTTACACATTTCTAAATGGAAAATTAGACGTTTCCATAGACAGGAGAAATATGGCAGGTTTGTCCGTGGGGAACAGCAGCCTTACTGGCAAATTCATCACCACAGAACTTTTCAACTCCTGCCATTATCAGCCAGTTCACTGGCACAAAATGGATAAAACTTGAATGTGTACCCATCTTCCCATTTTGAGCACACACCATGCTCAACTCTGGGTAGGGGCTGTCCGGGACTGAAAACTCCACTGAATGCCTGCAATGGGAATCAAAGTGATGACCTCCAAGCCCAAAAGTCATCAATCTGAACTGCTGCACGGCGGCGGTTACCAGCTGATTTTGTGAATGGGAGGTTGTGACTTTGAATTCCCTTATCCTCACTGATAATTGTTGGATATTTTCGGTCCTGCCAATTCTTAGTGAGAGCTGCAGTCGCAGGATGAGAGAGGGAGGCCGCACTTGTCCAATCTCCACCACCTCACAGATGCAACCTTGAACACATTGCTCAAATTTCTTGAACCATATTGCTTGTGTGTGTATCTCTCAAGCCTGTTTAATGCCAAAAATGATCTTAAGAAGAAATACAAAACAGTGTGTAGTTCCAAGCAAAATGGAACTGTGTGTGTTGTCCTCAACTTCATCCTCCTCTCTCTGTGTCATGATGAAGGATCAACTCAGTGCATGCAATGCATCAGGTCCTGCTCTTGTGATGACCCCAGCTCTGGTTTCCCATGCAAAGCAATGTTTGTGTGTGTAAACTTTTCACTGTTGGTACCCCTCTTTTAGACAATCTGAGGATAATTTTGACTGTTGGTACAGCTGTTTACCCCTGTTTTAGACAATTTGAGGATAACTTTGACTGTTGGTATGGCTGTTTATCCTGTTTCAGACATTCTGAGGATAACTGTTACTACTGATATAGCTTTTTACTCTGCCTTAGACAATCTAACGATAATTTTTATTGGTGGTACAACTTTCCACTCCGTTTCAGACAATCTGAGGACAACTTTGATGATTTGTACAGGTTTTCACCCTGTCTTAGACAATCTGAGGATGACTTTGATGATTGGTACTGGTTTTTACCCTGTTTCAGACAATCTGAAGACAACTTTGACTGTTGGTACAATTTTTTTTTTTTTACCTGTTTTAGATAATCTGGATAATTTGGGCTGTTGGTATTGCGGTTTTTTTTTTTGTAATGCGTTTTACACAATCAGAGGATAACTTTGACTGTTGGCACAGTTTTTTTTTAACTCTGTTTCCGGTAAATCAGAGGATAAGCATGATAGTTGGCATTGCTTTTTACCCTCTTTTAAACAATCAGACAGTAAATGTGACTGTTGGTACAGGTTTTTCCCTCATTTCAGACAATCTGAAAATAACTTTGTTGTGTTAGTTTTCTTTTACCCAGTTTTAGACAATCTGAGGATAACTTATCATTGATACCACTTTTCCCTTCATTTTTTTGAACAATTTGAGGATAACTTAGGCTGTTGCTACAGCTTTTCCCCCCCATTTCAGACAATCTGAGGACAACTTTAAGTGTTGGTACAGATAACGTTTACTGTTGGTACACATTTATACCCTGTTTTAGACAATCTGAGGATATTATCAGGTGTCAGTAAATGATGCACTTCCTCTTTCTTCAATGGCTTGAATTTATGGGAAAGCATGTCTTAAAACTTTACCACAAAAATCACTAAAACTGTGCACTCTAGTTTGTGCTGCTACTACACACATCAGAAGGATGGTTAAACACATTCTAGATGAAGAATCTTCATCTGAGAAGACTTCAATATTAGGAATTACCATCATTCATCTCGCAACTGTTCCATCCCAGCCACACCAACATCCCTGAAGGCTGGTATTCATGACCTAGGAATCATTCAGCAAAGCACCTTCTGAAAGGTCCACCGCCAGACCAGATTCAACAGACCTGGGGGGCAGACAGGAAGGGGGTGTGGAGCACAGTGGATCGACAATGTATCTATCAACAAAAATCTGGCTCTGACGCAATGTCTCTGATGTGAAAACATAGAACAGTGTCCTGTTTTTACCCCAGTCAATCATGGCCACCTTACCAGGGTATGGAATCACCATACCACCCTCCCCCCCCCTCTCCCCCCAAAAAGACAAATCAACACATTTCATTTATCCCACCAGGATCTTTTTGGTTGTTAACTTTTCCCATCCAAAACAGATTTATTTTGTGAGATCAAAAGGAAAAACAATCCCAAGTCTAGCATTGGTGATAAAAAAAAAAATCTCTATTGTGTCAAACACATACTTCTCTCTCCAAGGTTGAAAGTTGATGAAAATTTCACACCAGATTCTGCAGAACTATTTTCTCAACAGAATGATTTTGTGTGTTGGAAAAGGGATTCCAGAAACTGGGTCCCATTTTGCCTACTTGGTGTCGGCCACAAGGGTAACTTGCTGTCCTTCATGTGCTGTCCTGCCCCACTCACTTCAATCGTACATCACCACCTCAGGCATGTTCATCCACAACGCCCTTCCTTGTGGAATTTCATGCCTTCACAAACATTCACACCTGGGACATATTTCAGCGTATTTGTCTATCAAATCACGCATCCACTGCCCTGCCAATCACCATCAATCTTCAGAGTTTGGGAGAACTCGCATTCTCGCACACAGCAAAATCAAGATGAACACATCACAAAAAGATTCTGTTTGTAATGTAAGGTAAAACAACATAACAAATCCCCAAAAGGTAAAACTTAAGATATAATACTATATATCACATCAACAAAGGCAATAACTATTGCTATACTGGGTTTTATATAAAGCATAGTGTCTTACTTGGCCAGTTTTACACTGATTTGTACATGTACAGAATCACTTCACACAGGCAAATATTACTATTTGCATGGTATGTCTGGTTCTTGCAGATGATTTATCATCTTCAAGCGCATGACAGCACATCTCGCTGGAAGGCAATTCACTGGTGAGCAGACGACCCAAAGTGCATCTTGATAATCGTCTAACAGGTGAAGAGGTCACTGATGTAGGCTGCGCATTTCTGCTTCATGGAGCGTCTTTCACATTGTTGTGTAATGTCTTTCACATTGTTCTTTGTGTAATGTCTTTCACATTGTTCTTCATGTAATGTCTTTCACATTGTTCTTCGTGCAATGCCTTTCACATTGTTCTTCGTGTAATGCTTTCACATTGTCACGTAATGTCTTTCACATTGTTCTTCGTGCAATGCTTTCACATTGTTCTTCGTGTAATGCCTTTCACATTGTCACGTAATGTCTTTCACATTGTTCTTTGCGTAATGTCTGTCACATTGTTCTTCACGTAATGTCTTTCACATCGTTCTTTGCATAATGTCTTTCACATTCTTCTTCATGTAATGCCTTTCACATTGTTCTTCGTGTAATGTCTTTCACATTGTTCTTCACCGAATGCCTTTCACATTGTTCTTCGTGTAATATCTTTCACGTTGTTCTTCATGTAAATTTTTTCCACATTGTTCTTCATGTAATGTCTCTCATGTCGTTCTTTTATTTCCAGACACCTTGCTCACTCCACTGCGTATCACAATCTCTACGCCACATTCCCCCCAACTCCTCTCTCTCTCTCTCATCTGTTTGCTCTTTTCTCTTCATTCTCATCCTTCCCCTCTTAGATCTTGGGGTCCCTCTACCCTCATTAACTTCTCAAAGTTAGCTGCAGCACCACAAAAATATCCTTATACACATGCACACTCATATTCAACAAGGCAAAATATTATTGCATCATAAGTTTCAATATCCATACAATCATCCATACACTCTCATTTCAATGGGAAACAAACACAAGAAAGAGGCATTAGAAAACCACCTGTGACCTACGTTATTTCCATGAGTTCAGAAGGGAGGATGTGGAGTGGGGGCTCTGCAAGCGAGCCCCCACCACAGGAAAGTCACATCTCAATCAGCAACCAGACACCAGCATCTCCCAAGCTTCAGACGCTATCTCTGACAGCCCAAGAAGCAGCCTGACATTCTCCACCAGCACCCTCTCCAGGGGGATTCCTTTCTTTCTTTCTTCATTCCCTGTCTAAAAAGATCTCTGAGAGATTCACCACTGGCAAGTTTTCTGCAGATGCAGACATGTTTCATTCCACCCGTAAAGTCACCACATTCTGTCTCTAGGCATAATATCCACACATGACATCACTATGCCTGTGTGTAATGTTCATATTATCCACCCCACATTGGTCTACCATTGCTTCAAAAGGTGGAGGGAGACTTAACATGCGTACAAGACTTTTCCTTCATGTGTTTACCCACATGACCTCCACTCAAGGTCTAAAGGAGGAAGAGGCTGTTCACTCACAAGAGCAGATCTCTCCCTAGCCAGATGACTTGCGCGGGTATTGAACCCTAGATCTTAAAACAGGAGTCTGATGCCTTCCCACTGGGATAGCCAGACTCAGGGATCATTTGCATCAACACTTTGGACTCTGACAAGCCTCCCTGCCAACCCCTTCCCTCTGGCTCCTGTGCCTTCCACTCTTTATCACAGCGGATTACCCTCAACTGTTTTCCTCAGCAAACACGAAATAATACCTCAGTGTTCTCCTCACACTGTGAAATACAGCCCCTATTTCATTCATCATAAAAAGACACCCCGCAGACCCACGTTTTGACTCACTCACTCACACACACACACACACACACACACACACTCTCTCTCTCTCTCTCTCTCTCTCTCTCTCTCTCTCTCTCTCTCTCTCTCACACACACACACACACACACACACACACACACACACACACACACTCATACAGATACATGTATATACACACACATCTTTCACTCCCACCATTCAACACAAAAAGTAGCAATGTGCAAAATCTCAAGGCAAAGTATATATGAGCATGGACTAGTATGATACACCATGTACATGAACAACAAACACTCCAACTTCATCTAAGTCACAAAGCAGCTACATCATTGCACAGTAATTCAACATTTTTTTCTAACCCAAGAATACCAATAATCAAACTGGTTCAAGAATCTTAAAACAATACAGATAACTACACTTATCATTTAAAACCTGTTCATGGATCAAATCAAAGAACAAATGTCTACTTCCTTTGAACATTTGATGTCCAATACTGACAAAATGATAAATCTATAACTTTTTTTTTTAAAAGCTGTTGGATGGATGTGGAGAGAGAGGGAACAAACACCAGCAACACCCACCACATGCATTCCCCTACACTCAGGCACCATCTATATCATCCCTCCATGAAACCACTCCGCCCACAATACCTTGAAGTAAACGTTTTTATGCAGAGATGGGGTGTCAGACCATGTCTACATCCACAACCTGAACGACTACACTATGCTCTTTGACTCTCTACTGGGGACCTTCTTTCCTCACCTTTCTCATTCCTCGGCTATAATTTCCAGATTCATCACAGATGGGATTTTTGCATGTATGTGACCTTTTATGTCCCACCATGAAGGCAGCCACATTCCATCTTCAGTGATAATGGCTAAAAGATGACCACTGTACAAGCTTTTCTTAGTTCACATATTTGTAATCATGTGTCACATTGACACATGAAAGCTTTTGAAACAAATGAGATTTAACAAGGATACTAGCCTGTTTCTCAGTATGTTTTATTTTTCCTTTCATGCTTGTGGTCAGGCATAGGATCTCAGTTTCACATTCTCATCCCAAGGACTCAGGAAGGGTTGGAATCTGCTCTGGCGTAGACTCTGAACGCAACACTTCCTTACCCTGGTTGCATCAAAAAGGGGAGTGAACCCAGTACTTGTGGGTCAAGAGAACAAGGCTTTACCCACGGCGCCAACCAGACTCTGACCCGGACCTTGCCTCCCTAAGGAGCTCTTCCCATATTGTACACAGAGCATCTGCTGGCACAGCATGTCGCCCCATGACTACATGGTGTCTCTAATAAAAGAAGGAGAAGGAGAAAGAGAAGAATGTGCATTACATAACACTCTGTCCCCAACAAAAGTGCTCATGGCTTTAAGTATGCAAAACATTACTCAATAGAAACTATCTTTCACTTTAATATGAAGACCTCCATTTGCATATATGCTTGAACTTCTGATTCAATGAAAGAGAACAAATATGTTCTCCTATTTTCAACAGTACTTACATTGCAACAAAATTTACAGAATCACGTGTACGCATGCACGCAGGTGCATACACACACTATACCAAAACAGCCGCAATAACTCCAACCATAACAAACACAACAATAAAAATGCACACAATACACACTGCCACTTTCCGGCTGTTGTCAGAACTGGATGAAGCCGCATTTCCATATGCCTGGAAATAAAATATAAATATCACAGATAAAAAAAAAGCATTGCTTGCCACATTATTTACATAGAAGCAAGGTTTCATACACATGGCTTCCTGTCACATACAAACAGCTGTGTATCACATACACTTTTAAGCAATCATGTATAATGAAAGAGCAACAGGTGTGAAAATCAGACCAAACATAGGTTTTAGGATGGGCTACTTTTCTTTATACTGCCGATTTTTCACTGTTCAGCTATTTTAACTTCAATATGAGGCTCATGGTGGCTCGGAGTATTCACATATATGTATTCAACTGACTTACTGACCCTTCACATTCATTCATCCCCATGTGTGTGGCCAATCTGTCTTTCTCTCTACACAAGTTGAAAAACAGCCCAGGAACACCAATAATCTAGTTCCGCTCCCGTTTAGAACCCTTCACGTCACTGAACAGCACATTTGTCGGTCAGACCAAAGGACACACTTTGGGAGATCTTGAAAGTCAACAGAGGCAGATCACCACAGTGTCCTGGCAGCTTTTCTGCGCAGAAATGTGACACTGATTTGGGAAGCAAAGCAAATGCAACTACAAATGTAACAAGATTTTACAGTCTTCAAACTTGCCTTGTCATAAAGCACTTGTCACCTTGTGAGGAGAGAACTGACACATGGGCTGAACAGTGAACATCACAAGCACATGGACCCTAAGCTGCTGCGTCACCAACAGACTCACCTGCTAGTTCTACAAACAACAGCTATCAGCAAGCAAAAGCTGGTTGTCTGCATTTTTTTTTTTTTCAAAATCTGACATGGCTCTTGTAAATATAAATTTAGTGATTTAAAACCCCTAAAACACTTAATGAGTAGAAATATTACAAGCGTGCATTTCTTTTTCTTAACCCTACTGCAATTATCACCAACTGAAATAATAGAAAATGCTGAACAATTAAGTAGTGGGGGAAAACAAGTGCACTCTAACAATTCTTCCATCATAATAGTAATGACTTCGCAAAGATTTGAACTTTAAAGAAAAAAAAAAAAAGGTGGGTGTGAAGATGAAGAAAGTGGGAACATAAAATTAAGAAAGTATATTATAGATATGAAACCCCTTCACTACCTGTATTAGAGAATTATTATAATCTCTCTTGAAGACAGATCTACTTATACTGCCTGCTCCTAGGCCTTTCATCCGCTGGATCGGACTCATCAGGGAGACACGGCTGATTGTGTCCGTGTTCTTGGTGTCATATAGAGACACACCACAGTCCATAATTCTGTGGTGTTCTCACCACCAAGAGTTCAAAAAAGAATCCAACGGCATCCCAAAAGCAGCCAGCAAAGGGTAGTAGAATGAAACAAAATGAAAGTGTGGTGAGGAAAAAAGTTGCTGAAAAACTGAAAATATGCAAACAGTATAAAATGTTGGGGACAATCTTTGAGCCTATGCTTGAGGATCCATTCAAGGATGAAAGGGAGATCAAAAGATAGTCTGAGTGGTCAGCTCTGCTGTTCGATAACCCAAGCATTGTCAGCAACTAAGAATTGTGCAGATTAGTGCAGAATAACCTTTACTTGGATCTCCTAAGAGATGCAATCTCCCACTGAATGACCAAACAATAAAAAATGCTGAACAATTAAGTAGTGGGGGAAAACAAGTGCAGGCTAACAATTCTTCCATCATAATAGTAATGACTTCGCAAAGATTTGAACTTTGAAAAAAAAAAGGGTAAGTGTGAAGATGAAGAAAGTGGAACATAAAATTAAGAAAACATATATAGATACACAAACCCCTTCACTAGCTGTATTACAGAACTATTATAATCTCTCTTGAAGACAGATCTACTTATATTGCCTGCTCCTAGGCCTCTCGTCCACTGGATCGGACTCATCAGGGAGACACAGCTGATTGTGTCTGTGTTCTTGGCGTCAAATAGAGACACACCACAGTCCATAATTCTGTGGTGTTCTCACCACCAAGGGTTTATAAAAGAATCCAACGGCACCCCAAAAACAGCCAGCAAAGGGTAGTAGAATGAAACAAAATGAAATAATAAGGCAGCAATTTTTATTTGAATACCATTATTTCAAATAATAGGGCAGCAATTTTTATTTGAATACCATTATTTCAAACTGGTATTATAATAATGAGGCATAACTAATACACGCTGTGTGAAACATACATACTCTTTTATACGTATCAATCATCCATTTTTCATTATCCCCAAAATGCTAATGGGATTAGGATCAATATGTGTACCATAGTGCACTATAGTCTTCTAGTTATTTTTAACTCACATCAGATCTTCACTCTTCAGTGGGAGGTATTTCTCTTAATCAAACTTTTTTTTTTTTTTTTTTAAGGAATACAAACAGTCAATACAAAAAATGTACCATGTCATCATTTGAGCTGTCACAAATAACAGTCCTTGTTTCTGTTATTGTTGATATTGTTGTTTAATTCTTCTTTTCCCCTTCTGACAAAGAAAACCACAGAAACACTGCCTAGCAGGCAAATCTATCACAAAAAAAAAAAATCTACAGGTAAAAATCAAAGGTATGAATCTAACATCAACTTTCTTTTTGGGGGGATGCTTGTTTGTTTTGTTTGTTTTGTTTTCCTGAGGGGTTTGGGGGGGTGTTTGCGGTCTCATCTTTCATGACAATTCCGCATTACTCATACATGTGGGGAGAAGTACAGTGTACAGCTGTCATGCTAGCCTACTAAGATCTCTGAGATTCTCCACTGGCAAATTTTCTGCGGATGCAAACATGTTTTATTCCACCCGTAAAGTCACCACATTCTGTCTCTGGGCATAATATCCACATATGACATCACTTTGCTGTGTGTAATGTTCATATTATCCACCCCACATTGGTCTACCACTGCTTCAAAAGGTGGAGGGAGATTTAACATGCGTGCAAGACTTTTCCTTCATGTGTTTACCCACATGACCTCCTCTCAAGGTCTAGAGGAGGAAGAGGCCGTTCACTCCCAAGAGCAAATCTCTCCCTATCCAGATGTCTTGCCAGGGAATTGAACCCTAGATCTTAAAACAGGAGTCTGATGCCTTCCCACTGGGGTAGCCAGACTCAGGGATCATTTGCATCAACACTTTGGACTCTGACAAGCCTCCCTGCCAACCCCTTCCCTCTGGCTCCTGTGCCTTCCACTCTTTATCACAGCGGATTACCCTCAACTGTTTTCCTCAGCAAACATGAAATAATACCTCAGTGTTCTCCTCACACTGTGAAATACAGCCCCTATTTCATTCATCATAAAAAAAAAACCATCCCCGAGACCCACATTTTGACTCGCTCACACACACACACACACACACACACACACACACACATACACACACACACCACACATACACACACACACTCTCACACACACTCACGCAGATACATCTATAGATATACACACACATCTTTCACTCCCACCTTTCAACACAAAAAGCAGCAATGTGCAAAATCTCAAGGCAAAGTATATGAGCATGGACTAGTATGATACACCATGTACAGGAACAACAAACACTCCAACTTAATTTAAGTCACAAAGCAGCTACATCATTGCACAGTAATTCAACATTTTTTTCTAACCCAAGAATACCAATAATCAAACTGGATCAAGAATCTTAAACAATACAGATAACTACACTTATTTACAACCTATTCATGAATCAAATCAAAGAACCAATGTCTACTTCCTTTGAACATTTGATGTCCAATACTGACAAAATGATAAATCTATAAAATTTTTTTAAAAAGCTGTTGGATGGATGTGGAGAGAGAGGGAACACCACAGCAACATCCACCACATGCATTCCCCTACACTCAGGCACCATCTATATCATCCCTCCATGAAACCACTCCGCCCACAATACCTTGAAGTAAACGTTTTTATGCAGAGATGGGGTGTCAGACCATGTCTACATCCACAACCTGAACGACTACACTACACTCCTTGACTCTCTACTGGGGACCATGCCTACATCCACAACCTGAACGACTACACTACACTCCTGGACTCTCTGCTAGGGACCATGTCTACATCCACAACCTGAATGACTACACTACACTCCTGGACTCTCCACTGGGGACCATGTCTACATCCACAACCTGAACGACTACACTACGCTCTTTGACTCTCTACTGGGGACCATGTCTACATCCACAACCTGAATGACTATACTACGCTCCTTGACTCTCCACTGGGGACCATGTCTACATCCACAACCTGAACGACTACACTATGCTCCCGGACTTTCCACTGGGGACCATGTCTACATCCACAACCTGAACAACTACACTATGCTCTTTGACTCTCTACTGGGGACCATGTCTACATCCACAACCTGAACGACTACACTACGCTCCTTGACTCTCTACTGGGGACCTTCTTTTCCTCACCTTTCTCATTCCTCGGCTATAATTTCCAGATTCATCACAGATGGGATTTTTGCATGTATGTGGCCTTTTATGTCCCACCATGAAGGTAGCCACATTCCATCGTCAGTGATAATGGTTAAAAGATGACCACTGTGCAAGCTTTTCTTAGTTCACATATTTGTAATCATGTGTCACACTGACACATGAAAGCTTTTGAAACAAATGAGATTTAACAAGGATACTAGCCTGTTTCTCAGTATGTTTTATTTTTCCTCCTTTCATGCTTGTGGTCAGGCATAGGATCTCAGTTTCACATTCTCATCCCAAGGACTCAGGAAGGGTTGGAATCTGCTCTAGCGTAGACTCTGAACGCAACACTTCCTTTACCCTGGTTGCATCAAACAGGGGAGTGAACCCAGTACTTGTGGGTCAAGAGAACAAGGCTTTACCCACGGGGCCAACCAGACTCTGACCCGGACCTTGCCTCCTAAGGAGCTCTTCCCATATTGTACACAGAGCATCTGCTGGCACAGCATGTCGCCCCATGACTACATGGTGTCTCTAATAAAAGAAGGAGAAGGAGAAAGAGAAGAATGTGTATTACATAACACTCTGTCCCCAACAGAGTGCTCATGGCTTTAAGTATGCAAAACATTACTCAATAGAAACTATCTTTCACTTTAATATGAAGACCTCCATTTGCATATACGCTTGAACTTCTGATTCAATGAAAAGAACAAAATATGTTTCTCCTATTTTCAACAATACTTACATTGCAACAAAATTTACAGAATCACATGCATGCATGCAAGCATGTGCCTACCCACACTATTTCCTTTTGTATAGGAAAACAGCTGCAGTAACTCCAACCATAACACACACAACAATAAAAATGCACACAATACACAATGACACTTTCCAGCTGTTGTCAGAACTGGATGAAGCCGCATTTCCATATGCCTGGAAAAAAAATATAGACAACAGATAAAAAAAAAAAGCATTGCTTGCCACGTTATTTACATGGAGCAAAGGTTCATGCACATGGCTTCCTGTCACATACAAATGGCTGTGTATCACATACCCTTATCAGAAATCATACAGAATGAAAGAGCAACAGGTGTGAAAATCAGACCAAACATAGGTTTTAGGATGGGCTACTTTCTTTATACTGCCGATTTTTCACTGTTCAGCTACTTTAACTTCAATCTGAGGCTCATGGTGGCTCGGAGTATTCACATATATGTATTCAACTGACTTACTGACCCTTCACATTCATTCATCCCATGTGTGTGGTCAATCTGTCTTTCTCTCTACACAAGTTGAAAAACAGCCCAGGAACACCAATAATCTAGTTCCGCTCCCGTTTAGAACCCTTCACGTCACTGAACAGCACATTTGTCGGTCAGACCAAAGGACACACTTTGGGAGATCTTGAAAGTCAACAGAGGCAGATCACCACAGCGTCCTGGCAGCTATTCTGCGCAGAAATGTGACACTGATTTGGGGAAACAAAAACAACAGCAACGACAAATGTAACAAGATTTTACAGCCTTAAAACTTGCTTAGTCATGAAGCACTTGTCACCTTGTGAGGAGAGAACTGACACATGGGCTGAACAGTGAACACCACAAACACGGGGACCCTAAGCTGCTGCGTCACCAACAGACTCACCTCTAGTTCTACAAACAGCTATCAGCAGGCAAAAGCTAGTAGTCTGCATTTTTTTTTCTCAAAATTTGTCTTGGCTCTTGTAAATATAAATTTAGTGATTTAAAACCCCTAAACACTTAATGAGTAGAAATATCACAAGCATGCATTTCTTTTTCTTAACCCTACCTGCAATTATCACCAACTGAAATAATAGAAAATGCTGAACAATTAGTAGAGGGGGAAAAACAAGTGCAGACTAACAATTCTTCCATCATAATAGTAATGACTTCGCAAAGATTTGAACTTTAAAAAATGTGTTTAAAAAGGTGGGAGTGAAGATGAAGAAAGTGGGAACATAAAATTAAGAAAGTATATTATAGATATGAAACCCCTTCACTACCTGTATTAGAGAACTATTATAATCTCTCTTGAAGACAGATCTACTTAATACTGCCTGCTCCTAGGCCTTTCGTCTGCTGGATCGGACTCATCAGGGAGACACGGCTGATTGTGTCTGTGTTCTTGGCGTCAAATAGAGACACACACACAGTCCATATTCTGTGGTGTTCTCACCACCAAGGGTTTATAAAAGAATCCAACGGCATCCCAAAAGCAGCCAGTGAAGGGTAGTAGAATGAAACAAAATGAAATAATAGGGCAGCAATTTTTATTTGAATACCATTATTTCAAATAATAGGGCAGCAATTTTTATTTGAATACCATTATTTCAAACTGGTATTATAATGAGGCATAACTAATACACACTGTGAAACATACATACTCTTTTTATCAATCACCCATTTTTCATTATCCAAAAAAATGCTAATGGGATTAGGATCAATATGTGTACCATAGTGCACTATAGTCTTCTAGTTATTTTTAACTCACATCAGATCTTCACTCTTCAGTGGGAGGTATATCTCTTAATCCAAAAAAAAAATTTTTTTTTCAAGGAATACATACAGAGTCAATACAAAAAATGTACCATGTCATCATTTGAGCTGTCACAAATAATAGTTCACCAGGTCCTTGTTTCTGTTATTGTTGATATTGTTGTCTAATTCTTCTTTTCCCCTTTTGACAAAGAAAACCACAGAAACACTGCCTAGCAGGCAAATCTATCACAAAAAAAAAAAAAAAAAAAAAAAAAAAAATCTACAGGAAAAAATCAAAGGTATGAATCTAACATCAACTTTCTTTTTTTGGGGGGTAGCTTTCTTTGTTTTGTTTTGTTTTTGTTTTCCCCGAGGGGTTTGGGGGGGTGTTTGCGGTCTCATCTTTCATGACAAATTCCGCATTACTCATACATGTGGGGAGAAGTACAGTGTACAGCTGTCGTGCTTGCCAGGAAGCCTGAGCAACATGCTCACAGATACATCCACTGACATGGATGGAACATGACTGTGTCAAGGTGTGGTTCCATTCATTACATCAGAGCCCATCGTACAATTAACCATAGTGGGTAGAAGCAAAGACAGTGTATTAGGAGGAGCCCGTCGGATTGGCCATCCCAGAACTATATGCCTTTGATGCACTCGACACCCACAACCTCCCAGCCCACGACCTCTGACACCAGCTTCCGCACCTTGGTCGGTGACCCTACCCCAAGGTTGACCAGCTGATCATGCTCAGGCCCCCAAGATCAGGACTGGAGACATGACAACTGCATTCTTTTACTAAGGGTTGCAAAAACCGCTTTTATTTTACTTGACATGAAACCATAGTACGATACAGTGATGTGCAATGGCATAAGGATAACAGGACCTTGAAGTATAGTACAGTACAGTACAGTACAGTATAGTACAGTACAGTACTATACAGCACTGCACAACACAACACAGCACAGTGTAGACTAGCATAGCAAAACAGTAGGTAGTGTGCAAGACCGTTAACTTCAATACTACTCTCTTCTTGCAGGTGTGCAAAAAAAAAAAAAAAAAAAAAAGGAAAGAAAGTAAGAAAAGAACAGAACAGAACAGAACAGAAAAAAAGAACAAATTTATTTCAGTTGTAAAATTAATTCTTACAACTAGAAAAATTTCAATGACTACAATACTGCATCAATGAACATAATAATGAAAAGAGCTATGTGTAAAGAGATCTGAGTCAAAGCAATAAGAAATAAACAAATATTCACAGCTCCATTCCCCACCTGGTCAAGGAAACTCTCTATACAAAGTATTTTTTGCCTTAGCTGTACACCTCTTTCTGATGCAAGCAACCAAGTTCAACCCCCAAATCTGCCTTTCCAAATTTACCTTACAAGCACTCATCCGATCCAAATGGTTTAAAACAGGTCAGTTTTCTTTAATTTCTTAATCATTGTGAGTCAAGTTTTGTTTAATTTCTTGATCATTATGTGTCTGAACGTACATGTACCAGTATTTACACCAGCACATTCATGTGGTGCCCCGTGCATATTTTTAATTAGCAACTGACAGGCAACCCACAAATTGTCTGACAATTGTAGCCAATACAGTAGAGGCACAAATCATCAGGAATGCATGTCCTTCCAGAAAACTTCCAACATGCAAGGATTGTCTGTTCAATGACGGTCGGAGTATCATATTAAGCACAGCGGTACACTAGCACTCAAAGCACGAGTTGGAATCTGTCACCATCCTCTGCCTTCTCAAAGTGAAACTGGAACCTGCGTAGACGGAACTATTTCCAACATAGACAAATGATCATGTGCACAACTGGCATCAACTTGACACTGACTGCTCCCTGTGCACTGCCGGTGCCAAGGCTGCAGCAGGACGGGCTGGGGTAATGGCTGTGGACGAGGGGGAGAGGGGGTCGGAATGAGCGGTGTGGGTACAATGCCACTGAGGTGGCACAGGAGATGGGACAGCAACAACAAGCACACATAAAGAAAACAAATACAACTGGCATCAACCTGTCCCTTACTCATGATGTCAGCTCATCATCACATGGGTCAAACTCATTGGTAATTTAAAGTAAAAAAGTTCTCCACGTCCAACATATCATCATCCCTCTCAGGTCATACTGATAAGACTCCAGATCTGGTTTACAGTCCTGCTGAAGGCTTCTAGCTGTTTCTGCAGGGGTACACTAATGATCCAAAGCAATCTGATCTGGGCACTGCAATGTCTGCTGGTTTCTCCACAGAAATGCATTAGCCTGTGTCCAGAGTACACACTAAGGATGACCGAAAATGCCATGGATATATATATACAGGATGTTACATTTTCAACCGACTCTGCCAGCTTGCTACACATAATCAACACAGTTGAAAGCATGACGTTTCTCTTGCTCGGACCAGGATAAACCAGAGACTGAATCAATATTCAGTTGATAGCACCAAATGTAACATTTTGTCCCTGATCAGATATCTGGTTTTAAGTCTTTAGTTACTGACTGACAACATGAAATATGTATGATCTCTCTATTGTTGTATGAGGACATAAAACTTAAATGTTGTTTGCTGCATTATAATACTACATAATGTAAACACAAATGTAAGGACTAGTGTTAAAAAAAAAAAACAAACAAGGAAACGTCCACCAGAAACAGACGAGCTCTCCAACATGTTATGTGTGTGTGCATGTGTGTGTGTGCATGTGTGTGTGTGTGTGTGTGTGTGTGTGTGTGTATGCATGTGTTTGTGTCACACATGCGTGCGTGTTCATGAGCCCCTCTGTCTGTATGCTTTTGCTGCAGAGTTACTGCCTAATCATACAAAGTATGCCATCTTGTAGTGTTTCAGCCATAAACAAGCAAAAAATAAACAATAGCAATAAAGCACAGAAATACATATGATTCCAGTATTAAAATTTTATCGATATAAAAAAGTAAGGATGTACTTCCAGTAAAAAAAAAAAGTCACAAAATAATAATACTATGAGATCGGCACGCTTAAGTCATCCAATAACACACACATTTTACTGTCAGATTATGAAACAATGTAATGTAGATTTACGAAACATGAAAATGCTTCCATTGTGTGTAATAATGCACTTTAACCATTGAGACAGTGTTCTTCAGAATTCTAACTTCAGTTCTGCTTCCTTGCCATTTTCTTCAACTCATGATGCTGAACTGACATGTTCCTTTCCAGGAATTTGTTTCCATTATTTTGAAAATGATAATACCAATATACAGAGCGTTTCTGCTCACTGACTGCAAACTTCCTAGCACTTCACTTTTTTCCTTGTCAAGGCAAGTCATGTTGTAGCCCAGAGGTCCGCAAAAACTGCCCCTGGGCTGTATGAACCTTCCAGCAGCTAACTCCAAACTTTCGAACTCCAGGTAAGGGGAGCATACTGAAGCAGGAAAGAAGCTAGAAAAGAGAGCATTTAACATGCATCATACAGTCTGTAAATATTCGCACTCAAATTTTTGTTGTTGTTATAAACTTACTTGGCTCTAAAACTTTATAGCTTTACAAGTTATGGAAATAACCCCCGACCCCTCCCTTTTTTTTTTTTTTTTTAATTTGATTCTTTTTTCTTTCTTACTGCCCATAAATCCACTACAAGTTTCAATTCAAGTCAGCTTACCAAAGGAGTGGTCTGGTAGCCAGCGGCAACAGGGTTGACGGTAGGCTGCCCTGGGGTGTACTGGTAACCACTGGCAGGGGTATAGCCAGCCTGCACTGGAATGTAGGTGTACTGGGGGTACCCCGCCCCCGCCCCCTGAGGTGGAGGCTGGATGCCGTGAGCGTATCCTGTCGGCATGCTCGACGGATGTGGCTGTGGGCCAGCTGGACCTTGCGGTGGACCTGGAGGGTAGGCTGGTTGTCCGTACTGAGGATGCTGGCTTGGAGGGTACGGAGCGCCCTCATGTGGACCTTGTCCTGCAGGCTGCCCTTGTGCGCGTGGGGGAGCTGATGGATCCAATCCTTTGACAACTTCATCGTAGGATGGGGGTGGGCCCGAATCCATGTCTGTCCTGTAACAACATCCCATTTCTGAGTTTTCTCTGAATGTAAGCCCAGTTCTAGTTTGGCACATTTATTAGTAAGCCATCGTCTAGGACCACTTGCTTGCATTAAACTGAAGGATCCATTGATGTCTGGGAGTAGGGATGGACAGACAGACAGACAGGGATCCATGGATGTCTGAATACATGGGAAGAGGGATGGACAGACAGACAGATATCCATGGATGTCTGAATACATGGAATGAAGGATGGACAGACAGACAAACAGAGATCGATGGATATCTGAATACATGGGAGGAGGGATGGACAGACAGACAGACAGGGATCCATGGATGTCTGAATACATGGGGAAGGGATGGGCAGACAGACAGACAGGGATCCATGGATGTCTGAATACATGGGAAGAGGGATGGACAGACAGACAGACAGGGATCCATGGATGTCTGAATACACAGGAGGAGAAATGGACAGACAGACAAACAAACAGGGATCCATGGATGTCTGAATCAATGGGAAGAGGAATAGACAGACAAACAGGGATCCATGGATGTCTGAATACATGGGGAGAGGGATGGACAGACAGACAGACAGGGATCCATGGATGTCTGAATACATGGAAGAAGGGATGGACAGACAGACAGACAGACAGACAGACAGACAGGGATCCATGGATGTCTGAATACTTGGGGAGAGGGATGGACAGACAGACAGACAGGGATCCATGGATATATATCTGAATACATGGGAGGAGGGATGGACAGACAGACAGACAGACAGGGATCCATGGATGTCCAAATACATAGGAGGATGGATGGACAGACAGACAGACAGACAGACAGACAGGGATCCATGGATGTCTGAATACATGGGAAGAGGGATGGCCAAACAAACAGACAGAGAGGGATCATGGATGTCTGAATCCATGGGAAGAGGAATAGACAGACAGACAGACAGGAATCCATGGATGTCTGAATACATGGGAGGAGGGATGGACTGACAGACAGACAGCACAGAGCTGACAGACGGATATGGATAACAGTCAAGATATTTACTTGAAAGAAACAGTCAGACTTACCTATACTGGATAAGTAGTTTGTAAAGTATGCTAAACACTTGTAGACAAACAGCAGGTCAATAGCAGTTGACAGACATGTAACTTGTAAGAGATGAACAAAAAGACAGAGATGTCAAAAGGATAGGTCATAAAGACAGACAGCTTCTGATGTTAAGCATTAACTACCTGGGAAAAAAAGACAGGATGAAATAATGAAAATATCTATGAATTCACTTTTATTTTTAATTCCACTAGAGCAGCTAGCTAGCCCGACACAATACACACATGTATATCAAATATGATAGTTTTAACACTTTCATTCTGCATTAAATATTTTGAGGTTTTCTGTCATAATATCATATCTATGCATGACAGTTTTGTCTGAGATCTTGTGTGCAAACTCCTACAAGTACAATATATATACTTGGGTTTGAGTTTTGGTACAGACTTGAAGCATCATCAAGAGTATAGGCAGTTTATGAAAATAACAGAGTTCATGAATTACTCAAAGTTGTTTCTTTACAGCATGTTTATATTAACATCTGAAGTACAAAAAAAAAGTTCATCAAAGATGAGGGAAGGGAGGGAGTGCACTGCGGGCTGTGGATGGGAAGACTATCATAGGGGGAAAGCTCTCCAATCCTCTAAATGAGAAATCCAAAACCAGCACCTAATTGCACAAAACTGATGATGGTAACAATCCTAAACAACCTGATGAACATAGCGTAATCAAACCTAATGACTATTCCATTTCCTGTTTTGTTTTGCTTTATTTTGTTTTATTTCATGTCCCCTTTTTTTTCCAATTTTACACAAAACCTTATCTTCTGCACTCATGAAAACCAACTCAGCAAAATGTCTGATCCTCTGATCCACTTCAGAAAGTGATTGTTCCTAATTTACCAACAATTTTGGGGTTTTTTTTTGCCCACAAACACTGGTTCCATATTGGTTACATTTTCCTGTCTGCCCATTTACCAGGCCACAAGTTTCCTAGTCATAGTGTTTGTGTAAAATGTTACTGTGTCGTAACAGTTTGTCGACTGTTTCATGAGTGTCAACTGAAAAGAGGCCTTCAGCAGAGAAAGAACTCTTGAAAATGTTAGCATAAACAGTTTCCCTATTCATGTGGTCAAAGGCATGAAATATGCCAGGTGGGGTCAGGAAAAATAAACCTGAAGGGGACAATGAAGGCTGACTGGCCTTTTTCTCCTGGTTTATTGTATGTACCTTCACTCTTCTTCAGTCTCTGTTCATTATGTGGTGAATACCTATGGTGGTACACAGCAGCGACAGCACTGTGATCTGAAGCTTGAGTGACTTAGGGCTGACGGGTTATTTTCAGTCTGAGCACAATGACAGTTTTTTTCTTTTTTCTTCTTTTCTTTCTGCATACACACGCTAATACTCCTGCGGACACTGCCTATACATAGATCGGCAGTAGTTTTTTGTGTGTATGATCGTTTTTTTAATCCAGCCATTAAGGCAGCCATACTCCATCTTCAGGGAAAATGACAGTTTAATTGCCTCTCCTGTTAATATTGAAAGATGACAATGTCATTTCTTACCACGCCACATTCAACATGACTTTGAGGATTGACAGGACTGAGTGTTTTAAGCGTTATATGCTACTGTATACATGAACCATGAGCTGTTGAATGTCTGTAACTGTGTAACTCATATAGTAATTCTATAAAGCAACGAAAGTGGGCATCAAGAACATGCACTACACCTATGTTTTAGGTCATTGTCAAGGGCGTGAAACTTCTCACAAAAGGCATTAAACGCTTAGAGGCAAAGGGACGTTGTACGTAGTATACAAATGGGTAATAGACTCATAAACCAGTGTGCTTACCCCCACACCGCACACGGTCGAACTGTGTCAAGGAGGACGAAGTGATCAGGTGACAGATGGCCCCTAAGGTAGTGGGGGTTCGGACCTTCCTGATGGTGAAAGTGGGAGGGACATAACCACTAGGACCTCGGTGCATCAAGTGGGCGCTACATACTCAGTCAGCTGAGGTCGCTTTGTAAACAGTAATTGAAGAGCAGGAGTCTTGGGCTCGTTTAGATGGGGCAAGGGGCACTGTGTTACTTCTATTGTTAGGCGGGTTGAATGCGTGTGGATGGTCGTCGTAGCTTTTCTCCAGGATAATTACTGTGTTAAGTGACCCCCAAAGTTGGTGGGAATTTTCGATGTCCATTTGGTGCCAAGTGTTTGTTTTGCTAATCAATTAGGTAGGGATGTGTGTAAATGCTGATGTGTGGAAGAATGTAGCGAATGGAGAATTCAGGGTACTTGTGAACAGGGGGGTTTGAGAAGCAGCATGGACAAAGGTATGGCCCGAAGGGGAATCCTTTGTTTCCATCCCTATATAAACTGAGGGAGGACAACGTATAGGAGAGAGAGAAATAACACCACAAGAGAGAGAGAGAAGGCAGAGGGGAGAGAGAAGAGGGGAGAGTGAGCAGGAATAGGGTTGAGAGAAACGTGGTCTGGGGGAGATAGAAGAGACAGCAAAGTCTTAGGCTTAAAGACAAGCTGGAAGAGAAGAAAACTAAGTTTGAAACCCAGAGGTGGGTGAAGACTGACAAACTGAATTTGAACCCAGAGGTGGGTGAAGGAGACGAAGAAGAACAGTTCTATGTCGAGATCCCAGAGACGACCACGAAGACCAAGTCCTGATACCTGGAGCCAGTCAACCAAGGGCGTCACCATCAAGCAGTGCTGAAGAAGACTTGAAGAGACTTTTTCAAGAAACTGTGGTGTGGTGTGAAAGCGTGGTTGTGTGTGTGTGAAAACCTGGCCAGGTAAGAAGTCATTTTATTATAACCCGGGATTAGGAAGTATTGATCTTTTATGTGTTGATTTGTTCATTTTGTGCAATTGGAGGTTTTTTTTCATGTTCGATTATAAGTAGCATAGAAATTGTATTTCTTGTTCTCAGTCGTGTTAGGAGAGAAACGAATGTGTGACATCCCATTCCCAGAGGGAGGTGAATGTTTGATGGGCGCATGAGTGTGCATATATATGCGTGTATGAGTGTAAAGATAATCTTGGTGTGTTAAGCCTGACTAATAATACATCAACTTAGTGCACTTAAGCAATACCATCACGATTTCCCCCATCCCTGACGGTCATAATTATAATTACTACACCACAATAAGAATAAACAAACTCCCTAAAAAGTGTATTCTTTTATCTCAAGGAAGTTGCTTGCTGTCAATTTTGTTTCGAAACCAAATCTTGTCTACCATCTGTACTGTGTTCAAGCTAATTCTACTTAAGCAGAAGATTCTCTCAGAAAGTGTGGCATGTTATTGTTTTTTCCCCCTAGAAATGCTCATCCAATGGCAGAAATCCGCCAAATGCTAGACCATTTTGAGCCCTGAAATACAGTCTACGCTCTGACTTTTGTCTTTAGTAAGTTTATCAAACATAAAATAGGTTTAACATCTATTCTGGTGGGTGAATTACACTTTAAAATGCCAATATCACATTCCCAGAAGCAAGGAAGTGTCAATGCCACACAGGATATGTAGGAAAAGAATTAAATTCAAAGACTGTCTATAAATGATAGCATATAAATGCACACTTTGGCATACATACACTGACAAAGGCCTAAACATTATGACAAAAGGTATAAGGCATATGACACTTCATTGTCCTCTGTTACACAGAAATATAACGCATGGCAACAAAGAAAATAAAAGTGCTATAAACTCAACAATGGATCATTCAACCCACCATTTTTCTGCACAGTCATGGGTCATACATAGTTTACACCATGTAAGCATACACATGCTTGTCATCAAACTCTACCATGCACTCACACAGAATACACACATTTAAATGCCAACTTCAGGTGCTATGAATTGTAATCATGGCTGCCAACTTTCTGGAGTCAAAATTCAGAAACAAGGGGATGAAAGATGAAGGCCCGATGAGGACAATTCCCTTCTTGACTGAAACTAATGAAAGCAGTCCTATACCCCCTTATGTTTCAAATGACAAATGTTGGGTTAAAAAGAAAATGAATTTTACATATAATATACATACACACATACATACATATATATATGTGTGTATATATATATATATATATATATATATATATATATATATATATATAATTGGAAGCAACATCATAGCATCATCTGGACTAAATTTTGCCATATTTTAGCATCCCTTTTCAGAAATGATCCCCTAAATGCTACTTTTTTTTGTAACCAAAATTTTGAAATTTTGAATTTTGTTCAATAAAGCCATGATTTCTGGTGTAATTAACACTACATTACAGAAAATTTCAATAGGGTTGGCGGCTATGACTGTAATACTTAAAACTGGAAGTCGCTATATAATACAAAATAACATGAACAGCAATTCAGTTCCTAAAACTTGCCACTAGTAATACTTAGTCACTACAATGGCATATAGCAGATATTTACATATAACACTACCTGAAGTTGAAATCAAAGGCAGAGATGTAAATAAATGTCACAACCACTTTATGTGTGTGTCACTGTCACTATCACAGTATCAGTATAATGATTGAACAGAGGCATTTGAGATATTCATTTATAAATCATTCACGTACACATACACTCACTACAAATCTTTCAACTACAAATGCTGACAGCATTGAATAAAATATGTTTCTGCTATATAATTCTTGATATAGAATACACTTAAATTTTCAATTAGTGTGCAGCCACTGCTTGCACTGCAACCCAAGTCAGAAATATCGTAAATAGTAACGAAATAGGGACAAACCATAGCAAAGGAAATAACACTACTAAAAACACAATTAAATGAACTGAAAATACAATTAAATGAACGTATACGCTGACGACAAACATACGTAAATAAACAAACAGGAACCGTCTCTCAATGGGAAATTATCTGGTGCACTGTCACGGACCACTAAGCTCAAGGTTTGCCCCACTTTCTACCATACAAAATTACAATCCATTTTGTTGTCTGGCCACTTAAGTGACAAGTGACGAAGTGTTGCCCTCACCAGTCGTCCGTGTAACTCTGCTAGCGTGTTGATCTTCTGAACAGTGAGGCTGACACAGTTCTTTCACAGGAAGCTTATTTTTGTTTTCCAACACATAAATCGCAATCAGTACCGCACGTATGTTTTCTCAAAGTTGCTCGTCCCTAATATATTATGAGTGATTTCCCTTTACCCTAATCTTGACTAAGTTCTACAGCACTTCCGAAGCGCATGCAATTACCCAAACTACAGATAATTCGGTATCTATTGAATGTTGTATATATGCACCGAAAGTGTACGCGACGCATTTTTTTTTTTTAAATGAATTGTTCCCACATCCAGTAAATGATAGGTGTTGCTGCTGCTACAGACATGCAAACAAGATGTCCCTGATGTCTAACTGTCCTTCCGGGCATGTCATTTCAGTGGGCTATTGGAAATGAGTGTGCCACCTCAACACTAGTTCCGCATTCTGGTTTTCGTGTTTCCAAGATCAACGGAACACTGATATGAAATAATGATCGTTGAGGGGGGAAATTTCTGTTTTGGCAGCCATGCTGACTAAACGCCTCTCAGATAAAGAGTAGCCTACTCGAATTTTGTCATTCCAACAAGGAGACATCCTGAAAGTGTTTGGCTGTGTAGGACATGCCACTATGGTTTGGGAAGCATTTTGTCAAGCTAAGACAAAGAGAAAAAAAAACTGACGTGATATGGATCGATCTGGCAAAAGCACAAGGATCAGTTCCACACAAGGTTGCCCTTGAGATACTGGATGTTTCATGTTCCAAAGAGCATTCAAGAGTATTACTCATGGTTTCTCAGTGAGATTTTCTATTGAGGAATACACAACAGACTGCATCAATTTGGAAGTTAGTATAGCAATGTGCCATGTAATTTCTCTAGTACTGTTTGTGTTCGCAGTGGAGTTCATCTTGAAAGCAGCCCGTGTGGAATACAGTTGCGGTTAACCTGGGAAAGTATACTGAAAGCCCCCTTGACAAGCCTTCATGGATGACACAACAGACCTTTCCGCCAAGGAAGATGAAACACACAAAATACTGAGCAGCAGTAAAATGAGTGATTTGTTTCATAAAGGATGAGTTTTAAACCAAAGAACTCATGAGGCCTCTCTCAGCAACGAAACAGTTACTTCACTGTATCCAACCAAGCCATTCCAACTGTGATCGAAGAACCAGGCAAGAGTCTTTGAAGGAGATATGATGATTCCGTGAAGGACAAACAGAGGGGGAGGGGGGACCAAACAAATGGCAGAAGAAGAATGTAGATAATCAAGTAATATGGCCTACCCGGTAAACATAATGTCTGATGTCCTAAGTTCATGCTGTTCCTGAAGCTCCCCTGACTTTTACTGATATAAGATGTCACTACCTGTACAGTGGAATCAATGGAAACCAAACCAACAAGTACACAAAAAATGGCTCGGTGTCCCACCTGGTCACACTGACGTTGCGCTTTACTGCCGCTGACCAAAGCTGAAACTACCCCTGAAATCTATTCATGAAATCAATCCAGCCCAGACTTGAAAAAAAAAAAAAAAAAAATGGAAGAAAATGGAAAGTTCAGGAGGCGGTGAACATCATAAGGGAAAAGTCGAAGATCATGGAAGTCATAGGACAAACACACAAACCAACAGACAGGGGCTGGAGTCAGCAGAAATGAAGTCGTGGTCGAAAGCAAGTGGGGAGGCAAAGAGAGAAATAATAATACAGGAATCAAAGACAGAAGAGATTGCTAAAGGATCCAGAAGGCAGTCAAGCAAGGCCAGCAGAAGCAGTGGACTACGTGGTAAAACCGTACTCCAAAGAAACCTGAGCTAGAGGTACCTCTTAGGAACAGCTTCATCCTCAGGTCTGTCCATGACTTCATACTATCGGCTTCAAACCTGATGAAACGGGGCAAATCAGATGACCCCATATGTCCACCCTGTTAGGCAAAGAGGTGATGGAACATGTCCTGAGTTCATGCGAAGTAACCCTACTCCAGTGAATAAATAAGAATATAGGCTTCTGGATTCGACACTAGAAAAAGTAGTTAGACTCAGAATCAAAAAAACTTACTTTGAGAATATTTCGACAGCGTCGCCCTGTCTTCTTCAGCTCACTGTTGCTCCAGTGAAGGTACAGATGGAGACACAACCAAGTGCTGAAAGAAAAACACATGCAATTAAGAGGAAACATTACGCCATCTGAGGTCCTAGCATATGTTTCGTTCTGTATGACCGACAAGCCACAAAACCACAAGCCATGGTCTCGAATGGCAGCCATGACATCAAGAACCTGGAAGCGAGGTTTTACTACCGGATGGGGTGGATGATTTGGAGTGTCCAGCAGACCTTCCAGATTGAGAAAACTTTCCAGAGATCACGAGGAAGAGTGGCACGAGACCGGACATTTCACTCCCTCAGCTTCAACGAAACAACGGATTCTGATTGAACTAACTGTGTCCTATGAACGCAGAATGGATTAGTCTCACATCAACAAGACTTAGAAGTATACAAGTCTAGCCAGCAGTTAAAGAGAAGAGGGCTTCAGAACCAAAGTGGTCGGCATACAGGTTTGAGCGAGGGGTCTGTTGGCTTAGCAGCCTACGAACTCACAAAACGGCAACCGATTTCTGGCAAGGAGAGGACCTGGACCCTAAAGGCAGCCGTAAAGGCAGCCGAAAAGAGTTCCAGCTGGATCTGGTCATGGAGGCATAAAAGTGAACGTCACAAGATTTTAACTGACCACCTTCGAACAGGTGCACCACAGCGATGTGGTTAAGACATCCATTTAGAGAGGAACACCTTGAGGCGCTCACCAATCCAGAATTAAGATATAAGACATAAAACGTAAGAAATTGTATTCGTTCTTTGTTATAAGGAGATGCATTGTGTGATGGCTCAGATGAAGAACAGTTTAAGAGACTTAACGTTTTTATTATCGAGTTCGCTTTCCTCTACATGATCACACTGTACACAGATTGACCACGCACGCAACATCATACGCCATTACACACTCACATACGATAGTATTAAACTCATGCACAAAAATGCCACCCCCATATATAAGATATAACTGTTTGAAGTCCAGTTATTTAAAGCATGCGTCCGTGTGCGTGTGCACGCATGCACACGCACACACACACACACACACACACACACACACACACACACACACACACACACACACACACACACTGGTTACAGGTTCAAATCCTGGTATCACCTCAATGGAAACAGAAATTTGACAGTGGTGGGGCATCCAGGAGTCATGACGTGGATGCGCTTCGGTTCCCTTAGAGTCAAGGAGTTCAGGGCCGAAACACTTACTTGAGAAAAAAAAAAAAAAAGGGGGGGGGGGGGGGTGTCTTTTCTGAAGGCCCCCTGCAGTGAAGCTCTCCATAGAGTTTCTTCCTACTGAGTATTCTTTCCCGGGCATGTCATTTCAGTGGGCAATGGAAATTAGTTTGTGCCTCCTAAGTCCAGGTACATTCTAGTTTCGGTGCTTCCAATGACTAATGCTGACATGATATGGTCTGATTCATGTGTTTCCTCCTCAACAAGTATCCTGATGAATTCTGGAATTCCGGTTTCCATGACCGAGGGATGTGCTCCCTCTCGATCCTGGTATGTTCTGGTTTCCGTGTTTCTATGACCGACAGAATTCTGACGTATGGTCTTTGGCATGAGCAAGAAGGGCGTTTAACCACTAGCGGGACCGCGCAGATGTTGTTGATTCTGATTTAAGTAAAAGATTGTAAGCTTCTGCACAGAAGTTGATAAATATCTGCTGTATATGCAGGCCTGTAGTTTCAGATTGGGGTGACTGCAGCTGGAAATTGAAAAACAAATTTTTAAATGTAAGTGAGTCCGTCAAAGTAACCACTACAAGACAAAACACGACGCGTTTCGACCTCTTTGGTTTTCTTCAGGCAAAATATTCAGGACAAGGGCCTTGACTCTTGCGCCGAATATGAGTAGAAAAGTGATTGCTCGTTCTTCGTTTTCATTGTCCTGAAAGTTGATTATCTTGCCCGGAGAATGCCTAAGAGGTCGAAACGCGTCGTCGTTTTTGTCTCGTAATTTGTTTGTCCCTTTTGTTTGGCGGACTAAATAACAATTCTTTTCAAAATATAGATATCTTGTTTAATCCGGCTGTTTATATGTACACAGAAACTGGATGTTTCAAATGTGAAAAGCGTTGTGTTGTTCGTAGACAACATCTCGTGGAAACACAAAACTTTCACAGCCAGGTCACCGAGAAGTTTTTTTTTTTTTTTATTAGGCACAGACTGAGTTGTAAAAGCTCACACGTGGTGTACCTTCTTTATTGTGATGCATGCAACAACACACAATATGTACGTCAGACAAAAACTTCACTTCGGACACGTTTCCACCAACACCGTTAAAAAAAAGAACCAAAAAAAACCAAAAAAACCCTGGCACACATGTCACCAAACATTTCCACCAGACAAGTCACACCATTCACACATGAAATGCATCGCAGTGGAGAGGCTGCACTGCAGGACAGTGGAGGGCCCTGCTGGGCAGAGACAGATTCTGGATGCGCAAGCTCAGGACACTTTTCCCACTTGGACTGAAGGCCACTGAAGTTTGGCGGTGGTGGGTCTGGGGACTGCAGATCCTGGGGATGTGTGTGTGTGTATGTGGGGGGAGGGGGAGAGTTGGGGTTTGGGGAGGGGGGAGTTGGGGTGGTGGTGGTGGTGGTGGTGGTGGGTGTGGGGGGGGGGTGATCGGAATGACTAGGCCCAGGTTGGGCGGCGGTGTCTTAATTTTGGAAGTTGTTCTTTTGGGGCTGACAGCGGTGTTTGAGGGGGGGGGGGGTGGGGGAGGGGGGGGGGGGGGGGGGGGGGAGGGCGAGGAGGGGAGGGGGTGTTTTTTGGGATGCGGTCACTCACCTGGGGGAGAGGGCGGCCTTTGGAGACGACAGGTCTGCATGCTCTTTCCCTTCCTGTTGTCCGCCGCCTCCCGGGACTCCTGTCCTACCTCTCCACCTCCCCTGCCTTGCATCGCCGCCCCCCCCCCCCCCCTTTTTTTTTTTTTTCTCCCCTTCCCCCGCCCGCTGCTTTCCCCCTCTCCCCCCACCCCTTTACTTTACTACACTCACACATTAATTTTCGTCTATTTTCATTGATTTACCCGGTCACACTCATGTGCAAATGCATGGGCTGACCTACGCGTTTATGTACGCACCTATAGTCACACACGCATCGTCATCGTCACCATAGTTTTCTATGATTACATTTACAGCCACTACAACTTCTACCACCACTACTACTATTACGACTACTATGACTACTACTATTACTACTGCTACTACTACTACCACAACTGCTACTGCTACTGCCAACGCTATCATTACTTCGCCTGCTGCAGCTATTGCTGCTGCTACTGCTAGATCTGCTACTGCCGCGTCTACTGCTGCTAATACTATCACTACTATTATCACTACCTCCACCACTACTATACCACATTCCGTAACTCAGAAGCACAGACACATTCACACCCATTCATACATTTGGAACCACCTTCGTTCCCTCCCCACCACCTCCCGCCCAGCCCCTCCCTCTTTCCCGCCCTCCCCATTACCCCCCCCCCCCCCCCCCCCCCCCCCCCCCCCCCCCCCCGCCTCTTTCGCGTACGTACTCATTCATTCAATCACTCGTGTGAATATACATACTATTCACATATTGAGTATATGCACACGCCTGTCAGTATGTGTTCCGATTCTGTAGATTGTTTTTCCATGCTTTTCACTTTCCTATTTCTTCTTTCTTGTTTAATTGAGTGGTTGTCAGAGTAATTTGTGATACCTGTGTGAACAAAAGACAATCAAGTCCCCTGAAGAAGGCGAGGTGTGCTCGCCAAAAATTTGAGATAACGAAGAACCAACTTGTTCTTTTGCGTATTGTTTCTCTCTCTCTCTCTCTCTCTCTCTCTCTCTCTCTCTCTCTCTCTCTCTCTCTCTCTCTCTGTGTGTGTGTGTGTGTGTGTGTGTGCGCGCGCGCGCGCGTGTGTGTGTGTGCGTGTGTGTGTGTGTGTGTGTGTGTGTGTGTGTGTGTGTGAACAGCTGGATTAAGAGAGAGAGAGAGAGAGAGAGAGAGAGAGAGAGAGAGAGAGAGAGAGAGAGAGATCATCCCGTCAAAATGATACATGCGCATGGCACATAATGATGGTTTAGTGTACAGGCTCAAATTCGGATTTATTCTGGTCGATTTGGGTGTATAGTTTTTTAACGTTTCACACAGCTTATCGATCCTTTTGTTTAGACATGGCGGCTCCCACGACAGCAGAGCAAGCACAGGCAATCATTGATGACCAGTCGCTTGTTGAAGAGGTATTTTATTGCAGTGATCATTTCGTCTTTTTGTTAGAAGTATTTAGTAGAAAGATAAAAGTGGCCTTGTAGGATATTTTTTTTTTCCTGTGTTCAAAATAATTTTGGGTGAACTGTGAAGGATTGAATGAGTAATGTTGAACCTGAGTCATGATCAGTCTTGTTTTCGGGCTTGTCACTTTATGTACTTTCTGTACTCGCTTTACACGTGACTTAAAGATTCAGTTAAGAAGTTTAAAGTTTTTGGACAGCAACAGCATTGACATATTTTATATTTCAACTGTTTTTGAAACAAAAAAAGTTTGCAAGGCACACATAACAAAAGAAGAAGAAGGCACTGATTGAAATTATGCATTGTATGAAATTGTTCAGTATAGGCAGACGACTGCTGTCATTTTATTGTGACTGATAAATGATGATGAAACAACTTTGTAGACAGACCACAAAAAAGGAACTGGATAATCACTAAGAAGAATGTTAGAAAAAAAAACAGAAAAAAAAACGTGTGGTCCTACTGAAAAAACATGATCTGGGAACAGCTCAAAAACCCTAATGAATTTCCTTGTGTATGTGTATCATTATGTTGTGTTATAATTTTGATTATCATATAACAGTTGCACTGGCAAGGGAATTTATAAAAGAACAAAAACAAATTGAAAGAAAGGCCAGTCTCTGCCTCAGGCATCCACATCAGCCTGGCTTCTCTAGAAATTCCTGAAATGAAACTCAGCTAGCAGAGCCACAGCCCTTAATTTATCCTACTTCTCTAGCAGTAGCAAACTAAAGGAACAGAGGGGAAAAACAAAACAACTGCCACCCATCTCACACCTACGTATCCCACCTCCACCTGAACGTCATGTGTGTGTGTGTGTGTGTGTGTGTGTGTGTGTGTGTGTGTGTGTGTGTGTGTTTGAAAATATCAGTTCTCAAGGAGATTTGTTCTGAATGGCATGATCTAGCCTGACAAATGCACATTGCAGTATATAAAACATATATTAATGTCTACTGATGATGTTAGATCTTGTTTTCATGATTGGTTCATTGTTGTATAAGAACAGAGAGTCTGCACATGTTGTTTTAGTGTCAAAGATGTAACAGTTTTCTCTTATTGATATTTGTTGGTTACATACCACCCAGCTGTCTGTGAGTGGGGACTCCAGACAGTACTACAGTGCTCCACTTACGATTTGAATTAGATCTCTATATGTGCGTTGTCTATTTTTCCAATCATTGCTAAGATTATAGCTAAATTCAATATGGATTTGTTGTTGATTTGGAAAGCTGTGTTTCTTCCCTGGATTAAATAAAGACAAAGGTGAAGGAGCGTCATGGAATAACTCAGCCCAAATCCTCAGATAGGCTTTCATGTAATGCAAAATCAGATGCAAATGTTTTCTCCTAAGTTTTAAGAAGTTTACATTGTCATCACATAATATGATGTTTCCCAGTTTTATGTGTGTGTGTGTGTATCTGTGTGCTACATGTGCTAATCAGCCAATGCTCATGGGCAGCAACTATGGGAGGAACTGGAAAAAGAGGACATTCCATCATATATTCGTGAATCACGGCTGGAGGCACTGAAGAAACAATCCCAGGAGTATCATGTAATGAAGGATAAACAGCATGGTGAATATACGTATGTATTTTAATCAGAATCTCGTGTTTAATTGGTTTGTCTGCCTTGTCTATTTTTCTCTCTCTTTCTGTGTCTGTCTTTCTGTCTCACTCTGCTTTCTCTCTCTCTCTTCTAAACTTGTAACAGTGTTATACAAACAAATAAATATAAAGCAGTCACATGCATGAAAATAGAATGAAAAAGATAACCTGTATTATTCTTTTTTCTGATGACATGAAAAATATCAGATCACCCAGTGATAAATCAGTTGTGCTGCTGGACATGAAAAATGTCTGTAACGGTGCAGCAATGCCAGACCAAGGGTTGTGAAACTGTGGCTTTCTGGGACACTGGATGATATTACTAAGATGATGTTAAAAGTCAGCAGTTCTGTCAGTTTGTAAGTGAGAATGAGGTAGAGTTTTCATGTCCTGTCATCATGTCTGACACCAGCTCCTGTTTGTACATCATTATGGTGTATTATGTAAACATCCACTACAGCTGCTAAGGAACATAAAACAAGTCAGCCTGCTCATTTCAAAGAAAAAGTAAGCATGCACAAGCAGTCAGTGTATCTTTTGTTCATTTAATTCTTGAAACAATGGACAAGGGTCAGTTTGTAACACTCTCCTGTATGGACATAAAAAGAATAGTGGATCTTTTTTTTTTTTACAACAGTAAGTATAAATGCAATAAAAACATGAATAAGATCAGTTTCAAAAGCAAACAGGATGGTCAAACCATACTTAGTTATTCATTTTTAAGTCGATCAAATATGAAAAATAGAAGGGAGAACCCCTTATACAGGTGCTTTGGTGATATGGGCCACTGCAGTCCACATGTTTGCGGAAAACCATAAGTGCTCATTGGAACAACTTGATACTGAATTTTGAAACAGATCAGTTCATAAACAATCAAGAAAGCTTTGCACAATGCTACAGTCTGACTGGCACTGACACAAAAGTTTACAAGGTTTACAAAGCAAATTGGAAAAGACAGCCTCATGGGAACTGTATCGTGTAATGTACATATATGTAGTCAAATATATCATTTCAGCATAAATCATTATTTTTTTTGTTTTATCTTTAAGCGCTACAAATCATCCAGTTAGGCCATATTTTTGTTTCGTTTCTGCTTTTCTCCTTATAACGTTTAATTCTCTTCCCATCCCCATTTGCGGATTCTTTCCATTTCTTTTACTACACTTTTGTTTCTTTTCTGCTTTCTCCTTATAACATTTAATTCTCTTTCCATCCCCCTTTGTGGATTCTCTCCCATTTCTTTTATTACACTATGTGATCTCTCTCTCTCTCTCTCTCATGATGACATCTCAATAAAAAAAAAGGTCATTTCAAAATGTCTTCAATCACCAATTTGTGTGACGGGACATTAATTATTATGTGTGTGTGTGTGTGTGTGTGTGTGTGTGTGTGTGTGTGTGTGTGGGGTGGGGGGGGGGGGGGGGGAGTGGCTTATGGATGGACTGAAATATTACTCCTGGAGTTTCAGTTGAATGAGATATTAAAAAAAAGATAATGATAATGATAACAAACCGAACGCCTTGAATCTGATTTCAAATTAAACTGTATTTTTAGACTTGATCAGTCATTCTAGCAGTAATAGCAGTTAACTTATATCAAACTCTTACTTTTCACTCAACTTTATGCATTATATGATATAACATCTTTCATGAAATGATACATTTTGAACAACACAATGCTAGAATTTTAGGAAAATCTTCACAACCGACCGTGAGTTTACAATATTGAAGTAACTGACCATTGAGACGCCCCCTCTATCACGGTCCGCAACGTCATAAAGCATAAGAACAACCAAACCTAATTTGTAACGCTTGTGATCGTTTTTACTTTCTTACACGTAAAACGTAAGTGTCAGATGTGATTTCTGGCATTTCCTCGGTGGGGACAGTAGTAACAGCAGAACTGACGGAAATTCAAATGAAGTGATGGGAAACGAAGCCGCCTACGTAACGGTTGGCACTTTCGTGTTCAGCAGTGTTTCGCACATATCTTGAAGGCAGTTAGCGTTCACCACGAGGCCAATCAGAAATGGTTTTCATTATATTTTGCGCATGTGTGATTCTAAGTGTCAGTGGTGTCGAGGTAAACATTGGTGGCTATGAATAAACGTTTACTGATTCTTCGCCTTTCTGACATCGTCTGCTCCTGGTTTTGAGTCCGTTGAAGAACACGTGACCCGGCGAACGGATACAAATTGCAGATGGCTGAAACAAGCAGTGCGGTATATTTTTATCCCCAAAAGGTCGGTGATGTCGATCGGACATGAGCCCAGTGCACGGTAAATTTGTTCTGTTTTTGAAAAATATGCTGACCAAACCGCTAAATCAGTGGATTTACTGTGTCAATGACACACCTCAGTTTGAAAAATACGAAATGTTGGATCGGACCCGGTAAAATAGAAAGCAGTAGCGAGATGTTTAAAGGGCATGTCTCCGGGACATGACGAACCACATCCGACCAAGTATTCTTTTGGATTCGACTCAGACTTCACTAAAGAGCAAGTGAATGTGGTTTCAGGACAAAAATGTTGACGAAAATGTAGTGTTGTTATCATTTCATGCATTCAAGTTTTCGTTACGATTCTGCAAGGGCTGTAGGGACATGTTGTTTGCGGTATATCGGCAGATGTCCCATTTCAGCATGGCCGATTTTGGCTTTTTTTTTTCAAATGAAAATCAGTTGTATCGACACGATCCAGTATATCTCCCTGATATTGTGGCAGTTATCTCTTTAAGATACAAGCAACAAAAATACACCCAAACAAAGTGGGGGAAAATGTTTTGGATAGTTTGCTTCTCCAATCAAACACACAAGGGTATGCCACCATGACGTTTTGTCACTGACTCATATATATATATATATATATATGTGTGTGTGTGTGTATGTGTGTGTAGCAGTGGCATATATATATGTGTGTGAATCTGTGGCTTGAACCACTGAAGCCAACCAAATCATTTAGTTTGCCCCAGAGATGTCCAGAAGGCATTGGCCTCTGTACTAATAGTGCAGGCAACATTAGCATCCAAGGTCTGATTAG
>JADBJO010003552.1:60000-75000 GCA_016801955.1 Conus betulinus
CCCCTATAATCTTGCACTTATGAAAGTATACTGTGCAAAACTTTCTGTCTCCGCTTCCATTTACTATTTCTGATACAGATGTCTTGGTATCTCAGTGAGCTTTTGACAAAAACATTTATATTCAATCAAAGTCTCTGCTAATCAGCTTCAGACAGCATTTTTCTTGCACTTGTAATGGGAGGAAGAAGGGGAGAGAGAGAGAGCTGGAATGGCAGGGACACATAGGCCATGTGTTTCTTAGCTGACTGCAGGTGTGTATTTTGTTGATGTTGTAGAATGCTTTGAGGTGTCTGAAAGCACCCACATTGTTATTTTGTTTTGTTTGGTGGTAAGCGACTGTCATGTTTAGACATGGACCAAAATGCTGGGGACTCTTTTGAACTGCGTGGCTACGATTGCAGAGAGAATATAAATGAAACTGTAATGTGCTGTTGGTGTTTGGCATTGCCCATGATTCATCCATCCAGTCCACAGCAGGATTGCTGACTTTACATTCCAAAAGAACCTGAGGCTATGAAATCAATGAACAGAAGCAAGGAATTTAAATATATAAGTGGGTGTTCAGTCAGAATTTGAAAGAGAAACTGGTTGCCTATGATACACTTCAAGGTAAGACCAAGATAAGAGAACGTGCACTGACCTAAAGACTAAGCAAAATGTTTTAGATCAGCTTTTAGAAAGATACGTATAGCATCTAAAGAATGGAAAGAACATGAAAGATGTAGACATCATGTGATTTGTGCTGTGTCAAATCATGACATGCTGTTTTAAACCCATCCGTAACTTCATGTGATTTGTGATGTGTGAAATCAACTTTATGTGGTTTGTGCTGTGTAAAATCATGACTTGTTGTTTTAATCCCATGTGCAGGCTGCATAGAGTTGGCGGAAGATGAAGACCCAAAGAAGAAAACGATATTTGGGATGCAGAGAAGTAGCAGGCAAGACGAAGACAGCAGTGATGATGACTATTGACCCCCTCGCACATCTTAGGTGGATCAAGTCTCTTTGAAATGAAGGATGTTGTAGTGTCAGCATCAGTCAATGACAGGTCTACCATTCCTGCTGGCTGGAATCTCTTTTATGTCATTGCTGCACAGCTGATGCTTCTTTTTGTTGTCGCATTTTATCTGTTTGATACATCTTTGTAATAAATATAAATGACATGAATCAGGCTATTGTGTTTGGAAAAAAAAATGTTTCAGAGCGTGTATCTGTGACTTGTGTGTGCTTGAATGTGTGTGTGTGTGTGTGTGTGTGTGTGTGTGTGTGTGTGTGTGTGTGTATGTGTGTGTGTGTGTGTGTGTGTGTGTGTGTGTGTGTGTGTGTGTGTGTGTGTGTGTGTGTGTTCTACGATATAAGGAGAAGAGAATAATAATTGTGATGATTCTGTGTGTCTCAAAAACTGTTGGAATCCTTGCTTTAGAAAAAAAAAAAAAAGAAAAGAAAAATGTTAACTTTTTAAGAAAAACTGGTATTCTCTGTGTTTTAGAGAGTATGGGAAACTGTTGATTTTTTTTTTTGCCAATACGTTCTGTGCATAAGGAGAAACTGATGTACCTAGAGATAGAGGACTTGTGAGGTATCTGTTTATCTTTACCCCTTCTGCACTGGCTTTCCATAGAGATATGTCTACTCCCCACATCACATGCATGCATGCAAACATAATTATGCATGCACATGCACATGCATATGCATGCCTATAACATGCCCTCATGTCCACATACATACACAAACACTCACACACACACACACACACACACAATCATCTCAATGTCAGACACACAAGCTGTTTTTATGGGCTGTCCTCTATATCATGGAGTCACCTCCTGTCTGAACTAACTCATCAGTCTTTGCATTGTTTATTCAACTGTTTGCAAATAGCAAAGGCTCTTTCAGTTCACCCTCATCATGGAGTCGGCTCCTGTCTGAACTAACTCGTCAGTCTTTCTAGTGTGCATTCAACTGTTTGCTGATAGCAAAGGCTCTCTCAGTTCCCCTCATCATGGAAATGAATCTGAACTAAGTCACTCTGAACACTGATAAAAGGCTCATGTATACCCTTTGGAAAACAGTTTGACTGCAAAACTGCATTTAAACTAGTTTAAAATGGATGCTGCAGCCGGAAATTGAAAAGAATTATTAGCGAGTCTGCCAAACAACACGGACAAACAAATTACAAGACAAAACACGAGACCTGCTTCTTCAGACAAGATAAACAACATTCAGTATAATGAAAAAAAACACCAGCAGTGATTTATCTTTTCACTTTCGGCGCAAGATGAGCATTCAAATCATTATCCTGAATGTTGTTTATCTTGCCTGAAAAAGACTTAAGAGGTCAAAACATGTTTGCATTTTGTCTTGTAATTTGTTTGTCCCTGTTGTTTGGCGGACTCATTAACAATTCTTTTTAAAATTTGTAACTTCAAGACTTGGATGACTCTTCAACGAACTGCAGTTTAACAATGGGAAACAGGAGTTTTGTTAATTGCCCCTTTCCATTTTTTCCCCAGCACCCAGTCCCTGGTTGGGTGCACACACACGCATGTGGAGGTCTGCACTGCACAGGAGGTCAGGTGTCAAAACTCTGCTCAAGTCAAGCTTGTTTACCTCTTATTCCGTGCAAAAACATGGAGAGTATTTTGGATATATTTTCTTGTATCAAGTGCTTATTTCAATGAGTGAGTATTGAATAATTTTGTGTTTTTTTTTTTTTTCATTTTCCCCTTAAAAATCATGAACTGTATACTGTATGGCAAGTGTTGTTTTGTGGCCGATTGTTGTAACAAATAACTCTAAACATTTACATACCAAAGCCTTACATCAGTCGGTCAGTTATGCCTGTCGCTCCTCCTGAAGCATAGGCCATCGACAACAGTCCACCAGAGTCCTCGATCCTGAGCTGCTCTCTCTAGTTGTTTCCAGGTGTGTCCCATCTTCTTGCTGTCTGCCTCAAGGTCCCGTCACCAGGTGTTTCTTGGCCTTCCTCTTTTCCGTTTTCCCTGGGGGTTCCATGATAAGAAAGCCTTACATACTAGTAGAAAATATGTTGACCATGAAACAGTCAAGTTTTATGAACATTTTATCACAAACATGACAGCACAGTCTGTCAGGATGAGAAGCATTGATACAAGCCACGACGGATTTGTTAACCATAAAGGAATTATGTGTCACTGGATAATTCAATTACAAAGTTAAAGATGCTGTAGATAAGAGATATTTCTATAGCTGTGTGCCCATGGAATGTGCCAGCCCTCAATTATAGCAGCCCCTATTTTTCAAAGTGAATCCAAAAACAGGGCAGTTTTGGGAAGGCTACACGTCCAGCTGCAATGTTAGGGCTGCAAAAGGGTTAAGTGCAAAAAAGATCTTTTGCTTCTGAAGGCAAGGTGCATCCTCTTCCAGTGTTCGTGACCATGGTATCACTTTTTATCACACTCTTTCTTTAAAAGCATACAGCATGCATGTCTGCACAATAATGTATATCTGGTATTCAGAAGACTATGCCCCATCCGTCACCATTTGCCTGAAGATGACCAAAAAACTCTTCTCCATTCCTTTGTCTTCTTATTCTTGACAAAGGCAGTGCTCTCCATGCTTGCGTCCCATGGCACTTGCTTCAAAAGCTCCAATATGAGGCAGGCAGTTTCTCAAATAATTCCATCAGGGACATACTCATCTGAAAGCCTTGTGTTGCATGTCTGTTCATTCTAAACCTTCTTCTGTCTGTTTCTCACCTATTACTGGTGCTGCCATGAATGGCTGTCAGATACTCGTGTCTGTATTCTTCATTATGTAATCTGAATTGTTCAGCTGATGATTCAAGTCTGCATTCCATCTGTCACAGTAAATTCTTTGGCAGTGTGTTCTTTCTTTTTTGTTTTCTGTCTTATCCTTTGTGATTGCCCCAGAGGCTTAACCTCCATGCTGCACATTACTGTTGTACACAAATGGTCACAATCAGAAATTTTTTTTGTCCTGTCACATTCCCAGCACTGGCAATCCACACAGAGCAGTCAATACCATGAGGCAACCCTCCAGTGGAGACATTGCACTGCTGTTAAGTCACTTAGGTGGTGGTCAGGGTACATTTTCTGGTGCCACATATTGAGGACACCACCCTACTAAGTGTACTGATGAGAGGATTGCTTAGTTACGGTAATAGCATGAAGGAGCGCCCCCCATGGGAGGGCACCGTCACATCCATCCCACAATTGTCCCCATGAAACTACATATGCCAACAACCTGGACTAAAAGTCACTATTGGCATGGATGTGGAAAAGAATTCAAATCTGACATCACCGTGAGAGCAGTGTATAAAGAGCAGCAGAATTAGAGGTTTTTTTTTTTTTGTTTTGGTTTTGGTATGAAAATAAGGAACAACAGAATAGAGAGAGTCTTTTTTTTGTTTGAATTAGGGGTTTTGGTATGAAAATCCCCACAAAAGGAGGTCAGGAAATCTAAGCAATACTGTCAGAGAGACTCTTCGATTTAGTGGATGGAACTCGCAATGGTTTCAAGAATCTCATTTGAATTATGACGTACTGACCTGTACAATAATTAGCAGGGCCCAAACTCCCACAAATGCCTCGGATGGAGTCAATGCAAATCTGCAATGCTAACTGGAGTACCATAGCTGTTCTCTGTCTTGTCAGGTTCAACACTCTGGAATACAATGCCCCACAATCATATCTGTAATGCTAACCAGAGAATAGCTGTTCTCCGTCGTCTGTCTGTTCCAACACTCTGGAGTACAATGCCCTGAATCATATCTGCAATGCTAACCAGAGAATAGCTGTTCTCCGTCTTGTCTGGTCCAACACTCTGGAATACAATGCCCACAATCATATCTGCAATGCTAACCAGAGAATAGCTGTTCTCTGTCTTGTCAGATCCAACAGTCTGGAATACAATGCCCACAATCATATCTGCAATGCTAACCAGAGAATAGCTGTTCTCCCGTCTTGTCTGGTTCAACACTCTGGAATACAGTGCCCACAATCATATCTGCATGCCAACCAGAGAATAGCTGTTCTCTGTCTTGTCAGATCCAACTGTCAGGAGTATCCTCCATCACAGCCACAGTCTCTTGATAATCTTGATCCATGATCAAACATTACTGACCATTTTTCCTATTTGTAATTTACCAACCACCCATACTCTGAATGTGTTTCTATGCGTGCCCATGTGTGTGAGAGCCTAGCTGGCAGATGTTTATGTGTATGCACAAAGAAGCAGAGAGCCAGGAACAGTTATCTTCATCCTTCTTGAGGTGGAGTTCCATTGAGGGTATTGAAGCCATTGATCTCTTCTGTTGATCTGATTAGCTCTGTATCTGCTTCCTGTTCACAAGTTCGCCAACTGTTTATCACGCTTCAAAGCTGATTGGGTCAAAATTTCAAGTTTGAAAGACAAGTTTTGAGTTACCAATCCTACATTCTCTACGCCATGGGTTTGTACAAGAGCGTGTGTGTGTGTGTGTATACAATCACATCTGTGTGCAGCAACAAGCCATGGTTATCTTAGGAATCCAAAAAGGATAGCAAGGGGTAGCTTCATCTCTTGATTATGTAATCTGTTGCTCATTCGGCAATGTTCATACTCCTTTTTTAATTTCATGGATGCAAAGTGGTTTAAACTCATCTAAGCAAAAAAAAAAAAAAAAAAAAAAGATGAAGAAGAAGGTCAGAGTCTTGATCACCATCACAGCAGAAGTAATTGTGCAGGTGTTGTTAAGCAGGCATGTAACCACCAGACCAACCCATTAGGGTTAAAGCCTGCTCAGCAGTTGTCTCTCTCATAAGCTCCCTGTTCCACGTCCTTGCCTTCTTCATTACCTCAGCACTGTGACTGCATGGTCTACCACCACATGGTGTCACTCTAATGATGACTAGTCTGTTGTCCAGCCTGAAGGAGAAAAACTAGTTCTGTTGATCTGGTCAGAGGCAGGCATTCAGAGACTTTTCAGTTAAACATCCACAATCCACAGCATCTTTAAACACTCCATACAATTTGCAGCTATGAAAATGCAGTGGAAGCAGGCTGTATCAAACCTGGCTGTGGGGAAGTCTGTTGTATCAAAGCTGGATTTTTTTTTCTCGAAGCTGGTTGTATTGGAGTCAGTTGGATCAAAACTAGCTGTTCAAATTAGATTGTCTCTGAGCTGGTTGTATTAATGTAGGTTGAATTACAGTTAGTTGTATTAAAGCTAGATATACTGGAGTTGATTGTATCTAAACTGGTTGTATCAACTTTGAAATTGAGTGGTTGTACCCTATCAAAGCTGCTTGTATCAACGTCAGTTGTATTTAAGTTTGTTGCATCAAAGCTGGTTGTATTTGAATGTGCTGTTTGTATCAAAGGTAGGTGTATGCATGTTCGTTGTGTTAAAGCAATTTTAATTTAACTGAAGTCACCAGCCGCCGTGGTAGAGTGGTTAACGTCACGGACTCCCAGCTGGGAGATCGCAGGTTTGATTCCCATCAGAGTCATGTGGGATTTTTCTGCCCCGACCGGCTCCTACCCAGGGTTGAGTTTGCTACAGGCTCAGTTGGGAAGACTGGGACCACACTGTTGAGTTTCATTGACTAATGGATGCATCTCTGAGAGTGTTGCTCAAATTTCCTGACCAACACTACAGGTGTCTGTATCTCTCTGGCCTGGTTGACGCCGGGATATGTTATTAAAGGGAAGCATAGAAAACAGCCCTGCCATGTAGTCTCAGACCGAAATGAAAATCTGCAGCATCATCTTTATCATCCTCATTCTCATCGATCAGCATTATAAAAAAAACAAAGTCTGAAATTCTGTGTCCCTTCATGCTCTGCTGTCATGATGACCTCAGTTTCTATGTCCTCTCCACGTTTGTGGCCCTGGTTTGGTTCTGTCAGGGTCACTGGTATCGGCGAGTCCATGGGGGCTGTCATTGGACAGACGTGGTGGCGCCCTCCGGAGGGACAGCTCACTCACACTGGCTCTGCGACTAAGCAATTATTGTCGTCATTAGGGGGCTTACTAGGTGATGTCCTGCATATGTTGGATCAGAACAGGCGCCACTGAACACCACCGAAGTGACTCAACAGCAGTGCAGTGTCTTCTCCGGTGGGTTGCCTCTTGATGACTTGACATTGATTGCTCCTTGTGGATTGTCGGTGCCGGGGCTGCGGCAGGATTGACCAGGCTGTGGCTGTGAACGGGGTGTTGGAATGAGCTGCGTGGGTGCGCTGCCACTGAGGTGGCACAGAGGTTTGGACAGCAAAAAGAAAAAAAAAAAGTTTAACTGGTCAGTTGGACATGAAAGCTGGTTGTTTTGAAGCACAAAGGGGCCCATAGTTTAAACGGTTAGAGCATTTGTCTGCAAAGTGATGGCTATGAGTTTGAACCACCTGTGGAAACATTTTTTTTTCTTTTTCTAGTTTAACAATCCTCTATGCCCACCCAGCAGTCAATGTATACTTGATTCAGCTTGGGGAAGGTTAAATGCAGCAGAAGGAGAGAGATGGGACCACCTTCCATCATGCTGTGTCCCATACATGGTGAATCTCCAACAGTTCCCTCCCCCTGCTGCCACTGGGCTATGGAACTATATATATAATCTTTAACCCGCTGAAGTTGTAAATAATGAAACAGTGGTTTCATGCCAATAACTCCAAATGACTACTGCTTTGGGTTCCAAATCACCTGGTGAAAATGCAAACAAGGGGTCATCCCCCCAGAAAAGGATGTTCCAGTCTTGCTCATATACCCAGTACCTGACACATATGCACAGTAACAACTGGAGAAATGAACACATGCAAATTAACGTTTATTCAGGACGGGCACAGCCCTTTTTAATCTTGAATGTGGTCAAACAAACACAGCAATGAACAGTATGAAATAAACGTCACCTCAGTTTGACTGGTATGAAGGGAAATCTTAAGCAAAGCAGGAACTATTATACAGTAAGTAATGAACAAGTAGCACAACTCTTTCTCTCATGATGAAATTAACTATATACCTAAAACTTCAAACAAATACTGCTTACGAAACCCAAATCACCTGGCAGAAATGCCAACACAAAGCGCACAGACTAAACAAGGAGTCATTCCCCAAAAAAATGTTCCAAATTTGCTGATAAGCAACAACTGGAGAAATCATCAAGCACACTTGAACGATTATTCAAGAGTGGTCCAGCCTTTCCAATCTCGAATATGTTCAAACAAACACAGGGACAAACAGGAACAAGTGCAGTAACCTCGGTTTGGTTTGTTGGAAAGGAAATTTTAAAGAAGGCAGGGAATAGTAAACAGCAACTAACGAACCAGTTAGTTAACTTTTTCTCTCACAATGAAATTATTTACCTGCCCATTTCAGTTTCAGTTTCATCAGGGAGATGTCACAGCAAGAGGACAAGTCTATACAGGCTACACCACATTGCTAGGTTTCGAGACCACACTGCACACAGTTCACAGCTGATGGAGAAACGAACCAGTGACCGAGATGAGCGTCATTAAGAGGAAGGCCTCATGGGTATGTCTGCACACACTCGCTGATCTGTCCTTGGGGTATGTACCTACCATTGTCTGTGCCACTGTTATCATTTCATGTGTGCGTGTTGACGTAAATGTGTGTTTGTGTGTGTGTGTGTATGCATGGGCAGGTGAGCACAGGCCCATGTGTGTGTATGTCAATTTTGCGGTGCGCATGTGTGTGTGTGTGTGTATGTGTGTGTGTGTGTGTGTGCGTACGCACTTGCGTACGCATGTGTGTGCTTTTGCATGCATATATATATATATATATATATATATATATATATATATATATATATATATACGTGTGTGTGTGTGTGTGTGTGAACCAACATCTGGATGCTACACCATCATCTCCGGAAGATGGAGGGTTGATGACAATATATGAGTGTGTGTGTGTGTGTGGGGGGGGGGGGGGGGGGGGGGGGGGGGGGGGGCACGTGTGTCAGTGCGTGTTCGGGGCTTTTTTTTTTACACCCCCATAACTGCAAATGAATGCTGCTTATGACACCCAAATCATCTGGCTGAAATGCCAACACAGAGCACACAGAACAAACAAAGGAGTCCTCCCTCCCCCCCCCCCCCCAAAAAAAAAAAAAAAAAAAAAAAAAAAAAAAAAAAAAAAAAAAAAAGGTTCCAAACGTGTCCATATACCCGTTACCTGACCCATATTCAGAGTAGCAACAACTGACGAAATAAACAAACACCAGTTAACGTTTATAAAAGACTGGTACAATAATTTCGATCTTGAATATACTCAGACTGACAGAAGGACGAAAAGTAACAAATAAGGTAACCTTGGTTTAGCTGGGATGGAATAGCAAGCAGTTCATTAGGAAATTGTAGCGTAATTCTGTCTACCATGAATCTGATTACGTGTTATAACTCCAAACAAATGGTGCTTACAACACCAAATTGCCCAGCAAAAATGCCAACATAAAGCATATAAAGCAAACAAGGTGTCACCCACCTTCCCTCCCCCCAAGGGATGTTCCAAGCTAGCCCCCGCATGTCACACACACACATACCTCACACACACACGCACACACACACACACACACACACAGATATATGGGAAAAGAACTGCAAGAATAAAAAAAAAAAAAAACCTTTTTAAGGAATTTCACAACCTCTTCGATCTTGACCAATCAAACAAAAACAGCTAGGACCAACAGTAACACCGATATGTAATCTGATTCGGATTGGTATGAAAGGAAATCTGAAACCAGGGAGGGGGAACAGTAAACAGTAAACAACCAACGAGTAGCCCAACTCTTTTTCCCCTTATGAAATTGATCAAACACCCATAACTCCGAAACAGATGCTGCTTACGACACCAGTTAAATCGCCTAGCAGAAAAAGATTATGCCAGTCTTGGATACCTTTTAATGTGTGTTTGTTCATTTCTTTAGTTTTTTGTTTCTGTGTAGATGCCTGTATGTGTCAGGTACAGGTATGGGCAAGCTTGAAACATGTTATTTTGGGATGACTCCTTGTTCGTTCTGTGTGTTCTGGGTTGTCATTTCTGCTGGCTGATTTTGGTGTCATAAGCAACAGTCGTTTGGCGTTACGGGCGTGTTATTCATTTCACGATGGGAGGAAGAGTTACGCTAGTATTTCGTTGTTTGCTGTTAAGTATTCCCTGGCTCGTTTAAGATTCCCTTTTATACCAGCCAAAACAAGTTACCCGTATTTGTGACTCTTCCTCCTTGTTTAATTATATTCAAATAAAAAAAAAAGTTAACTTCAGTTATTTGTTCATTTCTCCAGTTGTTCTTGCTGTATAGTGGAACAGGAACACCTCCCCCCCTCCCCCCCCCCCCCTTTTTTTTTTTTTTTTTTTTTAGGATGACTGTTCTGTGTGTGCTCTGTGGTGGTGGCATCATCGCCAGGCAGTTTGATGCTGTCAGCAACATTCATTTGGAGTTGTGGTTGTGTCCTTAATTTCATCATGGGAGAAAGAGTTACACTACTTGTTCGTCATTTACTGTTAACTGTTTCCTGCTTCGTTTTCTTGCTTCATTTTTACACATATCAGAACCATCAAAATGATGATGGCGGATGTTTAAAGAAAGAAAAAGAAGAAGAAGAAGTCTAAGATTTCCTTTCATAGCGAACAAGCCGAGATGATCTGTATTTGTTACTGTTCATCCATATGTTTGTTTGACTATATGAAGATTGCAAAGGCTATGCCAGTCTTGAATGAATGTTCCTTTTTTTTTTTGTTCATTTCTCCAGTGGTGTTGCTGTGTGTATATATGCGTCATGTACAGGGTATATGGGCATGTTTGGAAATCCTTTCTTGAACATAACTCCTTGTTTATTGTGGTGCTCTTTGGTGGCGGATCAGCTAAGGGCGTGTGGTCAAGTTCTTCATGGGGAAAAGAGTTACGTTATTCGTTCGCGATTTACTACCTGCTATTCCATGCCTCGTTTAGAATTTCCTTTCATACCAATCAAACAGAGGTGACCAGGATTTGATACCATTCGTCCCTGTGCTTGTTTGGTCATATTCAAGATCGAAAATGCTGTGTCACTTTTGAGTAAATGTTTCATTTGTGTTTCTTCATTTCTCCAGCTGTTGTTGCAGTGTATATGTGTCAGGTGTTGGGTATAGGTGGGTTCAAGTTGGGTTCAAGTTTGGAACACCATTTCGAAGGGGGGGGGGGGGGGGGGGGGGGGGAGGGGGGGAGGGGAGGGGGGATGACTCCTTGTTTATTCTGTGTGCTCTGGGTTGGCTTTTTTACTTGACAATTTGGATTTGCAAGCATCATTTGTTTGGAGTTACCGGCTAGTGATTAATTTCATCATGGGAGAATGAGTTAAGCTTTCTTTATCATTTACTATTTCCTGTCTAATGTATGATTTCCGTCAGTGAAGTTGGTTTATCAAAACAGTGTGTGCCTAAGTCTGCAATATCTTAATGCTGCATGTCTGGAAGTTAGTAACATCGAACTGATCATGTCAAAGGTGAGTGCATTGAAAATTGTTCTATGGATGATAGCTTCATCTAAGTCGGTTGTCATATCGAAATTAGTTGTATAGAAACTGGCTGTATCAAAATGGTTATCGTATCGGAGTTGGATGTATTTAAACTGGTTCTACTAAAGCGTGTTGTATGTAAGTGTATTGAATGAATAAAAGTGCTGTCAAAACCAATTTGTCAAAGCTGGTTGTATCAAAACTGATTCTATCAACAGTGTGTGTTATCCAGGTAAGTAATCTGAAAGCTTGTATCAAAATCAATTGCATCAAAACAGGTTCCACTGAAGTCAGTTTAATTGGATCTGGTTATATCAAAGTGTGTTATACTGGTATGAATATGTTTTTATCAGGCTTCCCAGTAACTTCAAAGTAACTCTTCTGAATTGTAGCAACTTTTGTTTGTTACTTTACACAAAAATTCCACTATAAGATTTGTGAAAATGAATGAGATCTGTTTTCGTAACTTTTCAAAACTGATTACAAAAAAAAAAAGCATGTTTACAATTTTTTTTTTTTCAATACGTGTGTATGTTTACATGTCACAGATTGTCCATCCACATAAGGGTCCAGTTTAGGAATGCATGTGTGTCATTTCATGTAAAAACCAACAACAGCAGCAAAAAAAAAAAAAAAAAAAAAAAAAAAAAAAGCTGTGAAAGGCTCATCTTTCAGATAGATAGGAAGGTTACACTCGTCCCCACACAAAACACAATAAACTGAAACCATTCCTTATCTTTATTCTGTGCACAGAGCAAAAAAAAACAAAAACAAAAAAAACAAAACAAAACAAAAAAAACAAACAAAACCATTCGTGTCGATCTATTGATCAGAAAGTGTACCACTGATCAAAAATTGCACATCAATTATGTTCTCTTTTTTTTTCAAATCAAGTCCAACAGAACAAAAACGGACACAATCATACTGTTCAGGGCTGCTGAGGTGACAATGCTGTCACTCACAACAGAACAAAAACGGACACAATCATCATGTTCAGGGACAATGCTGCTGAGACACAATGATCATGTTCATGCTGACTATGCTGTCACTCACAACAGAACACAAGTTTCAATTAAAACAAATCTAACTTCAGAACAAAAGCTGAGCTGGAACAACAACAACAACAAACAAAACGAAACCTTATTAAAAAAAAAAAAAAAAAAAAAAAAAAAAAGGGTACAACTGTTTCAGGTTGTAAATTTCAACAAATTAAAGCATTTTCACCGAAAACATGACTGCATACATGTGGCTGAAATGAGATCTTTCACATGAGGCAGTTTAAAACACATTTCTTGGTGTCACTGTTGTTGTTGTTTTGCATGTGTCTCTCTGCATCTCTCTCTACCTTCTTTGACAGAAAAAGAAAGTGTAACAAAAGTTCTCATTAAGTATGTGCATTCATTTTATTGAAATACATCTGTACACATTTCCAACCATTTACCAGTTCTCATCTGGTTCTGACTTTAAAAGGAAAAAAGGAAGGAAGAAGGAGAAGAAAACACTTCAAACCATTGTCTACTTCCCATTGTCTACTCCCCCCGTTAACCAGTGCCCGACTTCAAATGCAATGCACGTTCTGTTGTTACATACAGTATTGTCTAAAATCTGATCAATATGACCTGTGTGCATGACCTGTGTGCAAGCTGGTTACTCATATTCTTCCTGATTTGAAAAAAAAAATGTATTTGCTTGATTAATGAATGATGACAAAACTGAAATCATTGAGAAGGAAGAATAAAAAGAAAAAAAAAAAAAAAAAAAGATTAGGGCTAAAAGAGGCATGTAACACTGTGTTGGTAGAATCCCAGTACAAAAATCTTTGTTTCATCAAAGATAAGTCACCTGTGGGTGCTACAGATCAACCAAAAGTAAATGAACATCCATTTTTTTTCTTAATAGTACAGGGTTAAAAATGAAGTACAGTCAGAAAAGCAACAAAAAATTAGGGATAAATACGATTACCAGACTGCTTGACAACACATTTATACTAAAATCAAATGCAATCTGGAATATAATTGAGTCACAAAGAGTGGAAATCAACTCTGGTTATCAAATATCAAAGCAGAAATTAGCAATCAATTAGGATGTGATGTATTCAATTACAGTAAACTGAATCTCTTGTGGAGAGACATCTTTAAACTTAAAAAAATAAGAGATAAATAGGCAGTGTCATAAGGTTTGATTTTGCTGCAAAGATCTGATTATCAGAACTTGTATTTTTACAGTTCACAAGAAACAGATTGAAAACAATGTTCTGGATAGGACCTCCGGTGGAGAATGACGCTTTCATAATGGTCTTTTGTGACAAAATATGAACAAAAATTTTGACACTGGTAATAATTACATCAGAGCTGTGAAAACGACTAGAGAATTACTGGAGAAGAGAACAATGAAGTACTGTAATGTGGGCACTTCAAGCACATGAACAGCAATGGTTAGCTGAAATGCAAAAGGAACCATGCGTTACTTCTGAGTCACTGACTCAGAAAACATCAGAATGTGTTCACTTTAGAAGACAGACTGCATAATTTAGCCTAAGACATTCTGCAAAAAAGTTGACAAATAAATGGTGCCAAATCAAAAAGGTCTCAGATCAGAAGCACACTCAGAATACTGGCAGCACGTGTTCTTTGACAAACTACAATGGAACCTCTGTACAACCACCCTGAAATCGTCATGAAAATTCTGTCTGTGAAGAGAAGGATTTTAACAGACAGATGACAAAATATGATGAAATTAAGCCTGTATAGAGAAGAGTTTAACAGGCAGGGAACAAAATGCCATGACAATTCAGTCTGTGTAAAGAAGGGTTTTGACAGGCAGATTACAGAATGTGAAAATGCTTAAAACTGATCATGCGTGACAGCTATGTAAGTGAACAGAAGAACAATCCCGTTCCCATTCAAACCCCTCCTCACAAAGATAGAGGGCCATGCAGCATACAATAACGACAAATTTTCTGCAGTCTTGCCAAGATCACATTCAGCAGAAAAATGAGCATGGCCAAAAGTGACTGTTAGGTGAAAATCATAGAGGTTTCAATGTAGTCCAAAAGTTGCTTTGTAACAGACTGATGCTGGCAATTCTTTCCCCCAACAATTCAGTACACACTGAAGGTAATCACAGACTCGGCCTGGAAGAGGGAGAGTTTTGTTCTTCATAGATCGAAAATAATATTACAGCGTACGACAAATCATCCCTCAAATGTCTGTGGTTATTGTGAAGAGAGAGTCATTATATCATACAGAGAGGTCATAAAGTAGTTCCACTGTATGAATGTTGTCAAATCAAGTAATTGCTTGCCGCTTTTTGTCAGAGAGAGGCAGACATACTCTGTGTATGTGTGTGTGTGTGTGTGTGTGGGGGGGGGGGGGGGGGGGGGGAGGGGGGGGGGGCGCACATATGTTTTGTTTCAAATGTTTTTTTTTTTTGTTTGTGTTCTTTTCTTTTCTACTGTTGTCATGTGCATGAATTCCAGCAAAAATTTCCAAGCATGCAAAGCAGCAAAC
>JADBJO010003552.1:80000-107500 GCA_016801955.1 Conus betulinus
ACACAAATGATACAATCCATACAGACATACACCTATGATATAATGTACACAGTTACAAAAATGTTACAATGGAAGCAAATGCACCCAGCAATACCGTGCAGCCCAACACACCAATGATAAAATGCAAACAAAAATGCCAATGACACAACGCATACAAACACATACAGTCATACAAAGCACATATTGTAATTTTCCCTCCGTCTGAAATGAAAAGAAAGGGCAATATTAGTTACACTACAACCATTCTGTACCAATACTGGTCAAACCTCAAATTAATTGCCTGTGTATCACAAACCAAAACTTGTACAAGAAGACAAGCATTATAAGCCTTTGTTCTTCTCTGCTAAATCTGTTATGAAGAGGTGTTTTTTACACACTCTCTTCGTGACTGGAATGTAAGATATGAAGATTATTTATAACAAAGGCTTGAGTACGAATGTTCAAATATGGCATTCTCAGTAAAAATTGTTAATGTAGCCCCAAACTTAACACCTTAGAAAGAAAAAAACAAAACATTAACACAGTTTTCCATTTATAAAATCTGCCAGTGTCCACAAATGAATAGAGATTACACTTTGCATACTTCAGTACTTTTCAAGTTATATGCGCTTTTACAAGTACACTCCTGAACAGCTTCAACAAAACAATGTACCAGAGCGTTTAAAACATTCTGATTTCAAATGATGATTCTAATATGATTGTCTTCATACACACAAGTCTAAGAACTATTTGCAAAGCAACACAAAAGCAAAGCATAGTGACACATAATGATTTCGTTTCTATCATATAGGGTTTACTTCTGGGAAAAAAAAAAAAAACCAACAGTTTTGTGAATTTGTTTCAAATACTCCCGGTAACAAACTGTAGTATATGAGAAAAAATACAGAGCAATCACGCTCATAGGTGGCAGATTCCTGGTATCTGAAGATCTGAGGGAAGAAAATCATTCATATGGATCTGGATTTATGTAAAAGGTAGGTAGAGAGAGAGTGAGAGAGAGAGATACAGGCAGACAGACAGACAGACAGACAGATAGATAGATAGATGCAGATGAATATAAATCCAGTTGTAAACTAGGCCTGATAGATACACCTGCAATGTTGATCAGGAAGTCTGAGCAACAGTCTCCCCAAACTGTCATGTTGAACGACACTTGAGTGTGTTGTGTGTAGCCTCAATCTGTGCTCTATCATCCTGAACTAGAACTGAAAGACAGACACATTCCACAACAATGTTCAGGATTCTAATATATTCAGAACTAGTGAACAAGCACACCCTTGTTTAAAAAAAAAAAAAAAAAAAAAAAAAAAACCCTTCTAGGGGGAAGGGGGAGTGTGGTTGGATAGGGGGGAAAGAGGGTGGAGGAGTGGTGGTGGTGGTGGTGGGGGTCTCATCATCAATACCCTCTCGGTGGCACCGTTCCCATGCCCTTCATTGTGGTTTCCCTACACACAGCTACACCCAGCTTCATCCTGTCACATGCTGGGCACCAGCAACCCACAAAAGGGAGCATCAATATCAAGTTTGTCATGAGAAACCCGCCACAGCAGACACGGCACTGCTGATGAGTCACTTTGGCAGCATTCACTAGCACCTGTTCTTCTAGTCCAAGGTGCACAAACCACCACCTATGAAGCCCCCCCCCCCCCCCCCCCCCATGAGCCTCCTCTGTTTGGAGGGTGTCAGCTTGTCCATCCCATAACAGTCCTGTCAAGGTACTGACGCTGGCGACTTTAAAAGGAACAGGCCACAGGGATAGGAGGTGGATCAATCACCACAGAAGCAGGACACAGAGGACCACACATTGTAAGACTTTTTCTGTGGTGTGCGACAATCAACAGCATCACCTTAGTGCCGTGGAATTCTGTTAGCCTGGAACCTACCAGGCCTCAGATGAAAACGCATTCAGCACTGTAAGGTCATTTGAAACAACACCGTCAGGAACGCAGTCCATTCTGTAACTAGGTAAATGACATTCATTTGAGTGGTTCTAGCGTTCCCATCCGTGCCTGTATCGAACCGGTTTCAACACTTCCTCAGTTTGCTATTTCACGAAAAGACAGATAATCTCATGGATGATGGGGTATTGTCTCTTTTCTGTTTGAATTTTACCCATCATTTGGACAATACTTTTGAGGAAGAAGTCTGAATATTTTTTCAATCACATAACAAATCAATGTGAATACCACTTAAATAATACTGCCTGTGGAAGATGATTTTCTCAGATGAAGCCTTATGACTAGAAGCAAACTGTTCTCTCACCGCTGTTTTCATCCTGCAGTGAAATAATCAAAAATGACACATCAATGTTGGTAACAACTTGCTGTAACCACCATATTAGCTTACATCTCTTTTACCATTGCAGCCCATTAAAATAGCAACCTACCCACTATACATTATACACACCTCTCTGTTGCCATTTCTGTCATCACGTTAACATTATATGTCATCAGGATCATAGTCACCCAAAAGACCACATAAATAATCATTATAAACTTTCTTTGAAGTCATCATTATCATCAAAATCACATACAATCAACAAGCATAATATCTTCAATCTCTGAGTTCCACTGGCAATAGCCTCAGAGGGACTGGAAATCATGTTAAGTTACTCTACAGGCATTGGCAAAGATGACTGAGTGTGGCGTCACAACACACAAATGCTGTCTAATCTTTAGTAACATGACTCCATCCAACTGAGACAAACCAACTGTTTTTCAATGTGTTTCTCATCATCAGACAGAAAAAAAAAAGTTGTGCAAAACTGAATGATATGGCAAATCTGTTTCATTCCGGCATTCACAGGTTAAAAAGATCACAAAAGCTTTAGATTGTGCCCCTTACAGCCATAACACAAATGTAAACCTGAACAACAAAATACATTTTCAACACACATACACATGAAGAGCATAAGCATACACGCATACACTTTAACACACATGCACACACACCACACACACACACACACACACACACACACACACACACACACACACACACACACAGTGGCAACAACACAACAGGTAAAAGCCAAAAGCGTTCAAAGCACAGAACATGATAAACAGAGAGGAAACTGAATATCCATAATCACAGGCCAGAGAGACAGACCATGTTGGATTGCAGTAAAATACAACTTTCTCTTCAATGTCTCAAAGCTGCTGACAAGCTGAATCATATGGTGCTGATTTTGCACATGAAGTAACATATCAAGCCAAGGTGACGTGATTCTCAAAAGGAATCAAAAAGAACATGAGGATGCTTTAAACTGAAACAAATAAAACAAAACCCTTCAAACAGAATGGATAAGACTGAAGGACAACAAAAATTTACAACAGAAGCAAATGGTGATCTCGTCTGACATAAACTGACAATAAGAAATAAAAACATAACAAATAACCAGGCGAAGCACACACACACACACACACACACACACACACACACACTCACACTCAAACACACACACAGAGAAAAACATACAGAAACACACATGCATGCACACAAGCACATGCACCGCACATGCACACACACACACACAAACAAGCCGCCAAACATATAACAAATGGAGCATACTGGTATGAATAGTTTACTTTTAGTTTTATCCATGTGACTCAGAATTTAGATTTTAAAAAAAGAGAACATCAAGCTTAATAAAACCCGAGTGAGACCTTTTAGTTTTATTACCCTGAATGAGAACTCTTAGTTTTGTTTACCCTGAATTAAAGAAAAAAAAATCCCTCTATATTTCTTCTAGTAACCTTTCCTCAGGTCTCAACAGCTGTTCATTAATCAAAGTAGCAAAGAAATCTGGGGCAGCAAATATTTTACCATTAGTAATGTCAGCTGGAAAATCAGAACAATTTGGAACCAGTTCAAAGGAACAGATTTAAGTCTTTAACAATAGTAATCAGGTGTGTTACTTCATCTGACAGAGTGGAAATAGTGTTACAGCTGAACCAGAAAGCATTAATTAACGCAAGTTCATGGCATCTGTCTGTTTAACACAGTACGATGCAGTTTGAAAAGGAAAAAAAATTACGTGTTGAAAACAATACGCACAAGGAGATCTGAAAGAAGGAATGTGACAATAATAACCTTTCACGGACCGGTATGGATTTCTCTTCACAGCATCGTTATCATGTCGAGCGCACACACTCCTTTAGCCACATTAAATGCAAGTCACTCTCCATATACACTCTCAAACAGCAACAGACAAATGGAGGAAACAAATGAACACTCACGATTATGAAAACTGATAAAAATATGGGATTTGAAATATGGGAAACAGAAGCCATGAAAAATTATATTAAAGCTTTTGAATAATGGTTTAACGGATATGTAGGAATCCTACCCAAGTGGACAGAAATATGTCGGAACTCCACTATTCTGATCTTTGCTATGACAACTCCCTCCCTGGTGTAACCTGAATGAAAATGATCCATCTACTTCACTGTATCTTTAATGCTGTATAAGGACTTTCTCCCTATCCTGACTTAGGACCAACCAGCCATGGTCTGATTTGACTTTGGCGCAAAATGTTGGCTAACAAACGGCTGGAAATGCAACAAAACGTGTATCACGATGATCCACCTAGTGGCTCAAGATTGATCTTGACAGTAAACACCATCTGGAGTAAACTCCCTGCCATACTCTTATACCTTCCATCAAGAAGATTGTTGTGGAAAATGTGGCCGTCATCATCACGGAAAGAAAAGTGCTGTTCTTAGATGAGTGAATCAGAGTAGCAACCTAAGGAAGTGCAAAAGATGAAATTGGAATTTTGGTCGCCTAATCACTCGAGGCAGGACAGACACAGATTCAAAATGTCATTACAGATAAAAATCAATTTTGGTCTGATGGAAGACAGGAGACAGTGGGTACAGGAAAGTTGTCCCAAATTGAAAAAAAACAATGTACTTAGACAATAATGAAATGGTTTGGGAGCTGTTGTGTGGAGCTCCCATTCCTGGCTTTCTCACTGACTGGTATTCCGATGGCCTGTCTGGAGACAAAAGATTAGATTAAGATTAAAATTATAGTCCCGTCAACAGCAGAGGTTATCTCAGGACTGTCACCACGTTTCAAACTACCACGTATATATGTAAAAAAAGGATTAAAAGCAAAACCTTACCCAACCCATTACATCTGGAGACAAAAGAGGGTTTAAAAGAATCAGCTGCGTTGGTAAAGTGGTAAGCGTCGAAGACTCCCAGCCGGAAGATCGTGGGTTCACTTCCCATCAGATCCTATTGGGATTCTTCTGCCCTGACCGGCTCCTACCACATTTCTTTGCTATGGGCTCAACTAGGAAGACTGGTACTACACAGTCGAGTTTCATTCACTTAGCGGATGTGTCTCTGAGAGTGTTACTCAAATTTCCTGACTAACCTGCAGGTGTCTGTATCTCTCAGACCTGGTTGATGTCGGCATATATTATAAAAGTAAGTATAGAATGCAGCTCTGTTGACTGCTCCTTGTGGATTGCTGATGCCAGGGCTGTGACTGGACAAGCCAGGCTGCGGCTATGGAGGGTGGCTGTGAGAATGGTGTGGATACAGTGCCAACAAATCAGCACAAAAAAATGAAACAGAAAACCCTTGAAACTAGGGACTTTTCTGCTTTGTGAGACCAGATTAAAAAAAAAGTATTATTCTATTGTGTGTAACAATACAAATGTGTCTGTTCTTTATATGCCCTACAGAATATAAGGATACTGTGTACCTTTCATTTTTTTTTAACAAATACTTTATCGTTTCTTCTATCCCTTTTTGTTCCCCAGAGAGGCAGACGCTGAGGGAGGAATGAAAGATTCCCAATGTCAAAAAATTCCCTTACTGATTGTTTGGTTGACCTTATGGGGACCTAAGGGAAGGGAACAGATCAACACAATAAGATAGGATGAATTCAAGAGAAATCACGTTTGTTACAATGAATCTGCAAAAACATGACCATGACACAACGTAAAGAAACATACAGGAATCACAGATGTTTCAGTAATAATCACTATGTGTAATATATCTATCATTAAATCTGTATAATGACAAGTCATAACAAGCACTGCGCATTTTAGTTTGTTTGGATATGTACACATCCGTGGACTGAAGGTTGGACAGCTCTCAAATCAGAAAATGAATTTACAAAAATGTACAAATCCAAACCCAGCCTGTTTCAACCACCGAAATTAACCAAACAGGACTGAAACTTAAACGATTTATTAGCACCAATTTCGAGAAGAATCAATGTGAGGTTGTCTGTGTGTGTGTGTGTGTGTGTGTTGCAACGAAAACTGTGGCATGTCGTTATTCTTGATTGTATGCAGCAGTAGATTTCATAAAGAGTATGTCTCTTCATTGACATGGCTAACATCAGGTTCCTTACAACTGACATGCTGAGTACTTTGGGAGTGTTCATCACCCAGCTCGTGCCCACATGGAGTACAGGATATTGCCATGTATATTTCACCTTCTGCCAATGGTCTGACTTGACGTGGGCAGAGGTACTAGCGTTTCAGTCCATCAGCTGGGCTGGGAGGTCAGCAAAGTCTCCACTCTCCTTCCCCACGCACTGCCAGGATTTGAACTCTTGATCTCCTAATGACTGACTCTGGGGAAAAGCCTAGTGATGGTGAGGAAAGACCCACTGACTGCAGGGAAAGTCCTGTTGACAGCAGGAAAGACTGTAACTCGGGATCCTCTTCAGAGGGCATGTAAGACCTCATGTGGCGAAAGCTTGGCTGCGTCTGAATTTGCGCTGTCTTCACCCATCAGCAGAACAGCAAATGAGTGAGGCTGTGGGATGCACGTGGCAGTTGCTTGACGGAGGTATTTTCTGCTGCTGGGTTCTGCAGTCATGAAATATGGGCTGGTACACCCATGGTAACGCTCTGTCGTGCTACGTCCTGTGTCCATTACACAAAAGCACCTGCCTGTGAGCAGTTATATCCCTTGACGTCTGAATGGAATGTCCTGTGTGTGCCTACACCCTACTTGAAGAACACTGCACGCTTCCAAGGATGGTGCAGGATTGCTCACAGCTGGTTGGTTCAGCAGTTAACGACAGTCTGGGTCCCACTCATACCTTCGGGTGTATCTTTTTCTTCTAAAACCACTTGGCCACTGCATCTGTGTTTTATGATGCCCAGCTACTTATCATCTGATGTCCACCTTTAAACAGTCATCTCTACATTCTGGCAGCTAACAGTCAAGAACTAAGGACATGCTACAGCTTTGTGTCTAAAATGATAAAACAACACAGCCCAGATTCTCTGATGATCTGACCTAATGCTGATCACAACAACATAACTTGATTTTTACATCTCATGAAGATAAGTGTGCAGAATAGGACACACACACATGTATACATGTATATGTACACAAGTATAAAATGTATAGCCACCAGTATATACACAATACTAAAGGCTTTCAATATAACATCATGGCAACATCATGTTCTTAAGTAAAACAAAAAAAAAAAATCAGTCATCTTAATCATATGTTAAATCATATTTTCATGTTTCTTATATCATTCATTACCACATAAGACTGTCATCCGCACAGGGAAAGTTAAAGCATTTACTACGGGTACAATGAATGGTAAAAAAAAAAAAAAAAAAAAAGAACCAATAATGAAAAGATTAGCATTCAAAATTGTGATCCTTAACAATACAGTTAGCAACAAAGATGATACTTGTTAATGGTTAATGGTAGTGGGTATCTGAAGAAAACACACTGTACAAAAAAAACTGTCCACCTTGTCTGCTCAGGATGTAGACCACAGACACAACCACTCCAGAGAGATCAGGTGGTTTTGTTTCAATGACAATTCATTTCTGTTTGTGCCTGCATTCTTCTTCATTAACCAGGAACACAGTGGATTCCATCCTGCAGTACGTCATAAAAGTTATTATCATAGATTTTTTTTTTTCTCTCTGCTGCACCACCTGTATACCGATGAAGCTCAGTGCTCATCCCAGCCGTCCTCTCATCCAAGCTGCCCCTGTCCTAGCCATGAATTCAACACAGTCCACATGGACCTGACACATACACTGTTGCTGAGGGGGCACCTGCCACACAGAAACAAGAACACTGGCTCACTTCAAAGGTGTTCAGCTTGTTGTGATCCCTGCTCACGACAATAACAGCCGAGCTGCAAAAATTGGACAGAAAAGAGAGTGGTCAGCCCCTGATGATAACCTTCTCGCGCAGTCTGAAAGCTCCGACCCAGAACGGTTTGCCCCAAACATGCAGATGGGCATTCCTCACTACAGCAGAAGGCTGGAGTCTCTGGGAAAGACTGGTTCTTTCCCATGGATTTTAACTGAGACTTGCCAGTAACTTGGTAGGAGTTTCGCTGGGTGTGCCACAATCATTTTTGACGAGGTGTTTATACGTTTTGACCGTCTGTTGATGCTCGCTCAGCTTGGCAAAATGCACCAAAATAATTTGTATTGGGCTTTTTTTTTAAGAAGTTCTTTGCAAGGTAAATTGTAATTTTTTATGCTATCACAGTGAAACTGTTTGGCACTATTAATAGAAGATGTCACTCTTTTTTTCTCATGCTGAATTCAAGTTTTATCTTAGACTTTGTTATTTTTGTTGCTGCCGCTGCTACTGACAATTATTGTATCATGCATATGAAGCAAACCCCCCCCCCCCCCCCCCCCCCCCCCCCCCCCCCTTAAAATTTGTCACCTGCTTAAAATTTGTCACCTGATCATAAAAGAAAAAAAAAAAAATAATAAAAGAAGTTCATAAAAACTTTTTAAACCCCGATTCTGGTCCTGTCAAGAGTTTAGTAAAGCAGCATCAAACTGCAGCACTGGAATGAGAAATGACTGATTGAAATGCCTACATCAGAACCTGCAGATCAGGTGAAAGCGTACTTAAACAAGTATACCCAGGTGACCATGCACAAAGTGCTTTCACAGGTGGAGTTTACCTTTTTTGTTTAAGAACCTGAACAGTCTTTGCTTGTTTAGACATGATTCTGCTAACTCTTTGAATAACCTCCCTGTCAGCAGGAAGATTTTTCTTTGGTAACCGTCAGGTGAAACAGAACTACAATTTGACTGAAGTCAGAAGAGAGCTTACTGTTGGGAACACCATGCCGATGCTATTAGATTTCACAGTGCTAGGCAAATGTGGATTTGGAAAAAAAATGTGTGTTTAAAAGCAAAATCTACCAACATCATTCATAAACAAATTTGGTATCACTTCGTCAAGGATATATGTTTAAAATGAATGTTGAAAATGAAACCAAAACTGAATCCTCAATCAGTGAATACAAAGGGTAAATTAAATAAATACAAATAAATTATGATTCGTCGATCTGTTTGACCAGTCATTGGAACATACCTTTTTAAAATCCATTTCACAAAAACATAAAATTCACACTACTTGCAAACACGTGACACGTGTCTACACTCCAGGACCTATCAACCGAAACAATTACCCCACATAGTACTCAAACACCAACAAAAGCCACACTACAAAAACCTCTCCCTGCTCCCACATTCACACGTGGTTGGGTCAGTTTACATGGCAGTATGAACAGGTCAACCCAGTCTCAATGTACACACACTTTACAAGAAAGGCTTGGCTGGTATTGGGTCCCACTGATCTCAGCACCTCAGGCATCGTGTACCTTTTGTCACCTATTCATTGCTGTGCACACAGTCACACCACAGTGCACGGAATCGCTCACACATGCACACACAGTGACCATGATTATTTGTGAGCATATCTTCATTTCATTTTGATTGCATTTCTGAGCAGTCATGCATGTGTAAGTTGGTGAACATGTTACTATTGTTATGTTTGTATGTGTGTAGTTGTCTGTCTCTCTATTTGAGTGTTGGCTGTGCTTGTGTTCTTTGCACATATCTGGACATGTTTCACAGAGATATAATGTCTCTGTCAGTTTGTTGATGTGAGTGTGTGAGATCACATATGCACTGCCGCGCAGCTCTGTCTCTCCCTTCTCTCTCTCTCTTTCTCCCATTTTCCCTCCACTGTTTTTCTCACTCTACAGGATCGCATGCACTCACACTGTACACACACACACACATACAGCTACATTTCGTTTCTCTGATTTTCCCTCTCTCCATGCAGTCATCCTCACTAAGGAAAGCATCATGATATGGCTGCGGACTGCCTGTCACAGCAACAGGTCTGCTCCCACAGCTGGCCGCAGACTGCCACCGCCCGGCAAAAACCCTCAGGCTGCACCATCCCCAGGCACACTCTTGTCTCCCCAGAAAGGCAGGAATGAAGACTGGAAACGAAGCCCCGTGGCGACACACCACCCTTCCCCCCAATCTTCATGGAGATTTAAAGCCATCTGCTAACATGTGTGGCAGTTTTCTCTTCAACTTGAAGTACTCCTCAAAACGGCTGACCGCATAGTCCTGGAAAAGAACAAAGGTTAGCAGTACAAATTTCTGCTTGAAAAAAAAAAAAAAAAGAAAGAAAGAAAGAAAGAAAAGAAAACAAAAACCAGGAATAACAGACACGCTGATTTTGAGCTGGTGATTAATGAAGCAACACAGCTGGGACTGTGGGAAGGATGAATAAAAATATCGGCTAAGCCTGTCCCTCAAAGCAGAAATCGCAAATGGCCTCTTAGAAGTGGAAGTGTCTGTTCAAACCTCTTCTAGCCAGTCTGACAGGCAGTAAGCAGACTGCATGAATAATGTAACCAGGCCTAATCATGATATCGATTATAGATTGTATTTTTGAAAGATTATAGACAATTCATAACTCTTGATTTATTTTCACAATTCTACACATCAACTTCAATAGCATATTTGATACGACTGATCATTAATTTTGGCACAGCAAGTACAGCTTTGGCGAAATCGCATGCACAAAGGATCAGCTGGAGAAAAGCTTCATGCATGGAAGAAGTCATCTGCACTACTGCTGGAAGCATTCTGTTGCTAAAAATGATTTTGTCAAAAACATCACAGTGAAAAGGAACTTTTGAGAGGGGTTCAGGCAGAATACAAACAAAATTCCACACAGTAAATCCCATCCTTTTCTTTTCCTGTTGGCAGTCAGTGACAGTGATGATAAACGACCTAAAGGACAGTCACTGCGGTGAAAAAGCGTTGTAAAAGGCAAAAAGTCCTGCGTAAAGACTAAGAGGTCTGCTCCAAACAGAAAACACTGCCATGAAACAAAAAAAATGGAAATCATCAGAAACTTGTGGTCTACTATCTTCGCAACCATCCATCCCCATTATCATACAGGCATTAACCATGTCCCTTCCCCCTTCCCCTCTAACCTCCGTCTACTTTCCACCTATCCCAACCCTCCCTCTTTCCTCCTTTCTCTCCCTTCACACCAAATCCCTCTTGCAATCACCTGACCACAAACACCCTTTTCATACCCTAAACCCTCTCACTATCACTCTCTCTCTGCCTAACACCGACATTTAACTGCAATGCTAAATGGTAATAAAATCATTCAATCTATGATAAGAAATCTAAGCTCAACCATCCGACTTCATAAAAATCTAAAGAGTTCAGCTGCAAAATGCTCAAGAAAAAAAACTATCAACATTTCATCATTTTATGTAGACCAGCTGAACAACAGAAAACAATAAAACAAACATTTGGAAGTTAATACAAAATAAAATAAATCAATAAATCGATACAAACTGATGAAAATTGTTAAACACACTAAACTGTCTAGAATCTAAAAAACACACACACACACACACACACACACACACACGCACTAGACGCACACACACACACACACACACACACACACACACACACACACACACACACACACACACACACACACACACACACACACACACAGAGTCCCCGTTGAACCAGCACTGGACAGGCCAGGCGTCCTCACCCAGTAGCAGAAGTCGATGCTGGAGGAGTGGCCCTGGATGGTGGCCCAGGTACCCCACAGGAAGTGGGAGGCCAGGGCGAAGGTGTTGGTCTCCGCGTACATCTGCCGCAGGTCCTCCTCACTCACCGCCTCCTGGCCGCACGCCTTCAGGTAGTGCCGAAAAAAAAAAACTCGTACTGTCCACGCAAACACAGGAAACCAGTGCTCAATTATCGTTTTGTAAATCCATCAAAGCGTGCTGAAGACCTTAAAAATCTCTTGTGTTATGCTCCAAAGCCAGTACTTTTAACATTTCAATCCCATCACTCACATCAACCCACTCCTGTTTCCTGTAGAGAGTCACCTAGCTGCCAAAAGATTTTTCATCATGGATGGCACCCATTTTTTTTTCCAACTTTTGACATTCAGACACCTGACAGAAAGATGCATAACCTGAGCTTTTGGAAGAGAAAGTAAACAGACTGTGAATTCAGGTCGAATTTACATCCATTTATCATCTTTGTTAACAACTGAAAAACAATGAAAACTTCCTGAAAACATTTTTCAGGTTTTTTTTAAAATAAGGTATGTGCAAACATGTTCTTTTCAGAAAACAGATCAACTGTAGGGGAAAATGGATTTCCTTTGCTTTTCACCCTCAAAATTTCCTTAGGATACTTTTTGCAGCTCCACAAACAGAAGTGTAAATATATTTGGATGATATTCATCTATGAAAGACAGGGAGAGGGGTCACTGTGCACATGTCTGTACAGCTGTAGGGATACAATGAAGTGTACAGCTTGTCCTGAGACAGGAAGGCCATCTGATTCAGCGTGATTGATCATTATTATTATTATCACCATTACTATTGAGAGTACTTATATAGGACCTATCCTTGGTTAGAGATCTTGCTCTAAATGCTTAACAAACCATGCTCTCATTTACCTAACAGGCTGCCTACCTGGATTCAGCCGACCGAAAAGCTGCCTGCTAATGACACATTTGTTTATTCCTTCCCTACGTCATTCATACTATCAGTCGTGCAGTTTTTCACTCAATCTCTCCATTTTTCACAGAGGATGCAAGCTGTGTGTATACATATCATCCATGCCAATGGCCAAATTGGCCTTCTGTTCCGAAAGTTGGTGAAGGTATTTTATGAGTGGGGTGTGCAAGATATCATGCATGTGTTTACACATAGTTTATAGTCTCATTTGAAGGGTTAGGGAGACAACAGAGTCAGAACCAATGTTAACTCCAAAAAGAAATCCCCCCGTACTGAAACTGACTGCCAAGACTGACACACCCATCCTCAAGTACATGAGTCCAACACTCTTCCAACTGGGAATTATTCCATCCCCAACTCAGAACTGTGAATAATGGAACACAATGTACGTTTTCCACTGGTAAATCTCAGTCAAGCAGCCATTGGAAAGTTCACTAATGACTGCGCACAAGGCCGCAGCATGAGGACAGCTGGAGATGATGGGGTTACACAGAGGGGGTCTCCAGTGGAAGGCCCAGGTAGTACTGACCCAGAGAAACTTGTTCTATACACTAGCCACCATGGTGAAGTGGTCAGTGTTGCAGACTCTCAGCTGGGAGGTCATGGGTTCGATTCCAATCAGAGCCATGTGGGATTTTTTTCTGCCCCGACCAGCTCCTTCTCAGAGTTGAGTTTTGCTACGGGCTCAGTTGGGAAGACTGGGACCACACAGTCAAGTTCATCCACTTAATGGATGCGTCTCTGAGAAGAATGTTGCTCAAATTTCCAAACCAACACTGCAGATGCCTGTATCTCTCGGCCTGGTTGATGCTGCGATATATTTTGAAAGTAAAAACATAGAGTACAGCCTTGTCATGTAGTCTCAGACCGGAATGGAAATTTGTAGCATCATCTTTATCAACCTCATTCTCATCAATCAGCACTAAAAAAAGTATCAAATTCTGTGGGCCTTCATGCCCTGCTCTCATGGTGACCTCAGTTTTGATGTCCTCTCCAGGTCTGAGACCTTGGTTTGATTCCGTCGGGGTCACCGGTATAGGAGAGTCCATGGGGGCTGTCGTAGAGTCCATGGGGGCTGTCGTTTGACGGACATGGTGGCACCCTCCGGAGGGAGAGCTCACTCACACTGGCTCCACGACTAAGTAATTACTGTCGTCAGTAGAGGACTTTGTAGGTGGTGTCCTGCATATGTTGGATCAGAACAGGCGCCACACCAACACCACCGAAGTGACTCGGCAGCAGTGCAGTGTCCTCTCCACAAGGCTGCCTCTCAACGACTTGATATTGACTGCTCCCTGTGCATTGCCAGTTCTGAGGCTGCGGTGGGACTGACCGGGCTGTGGCTGTGGATGGGGTGTCAGAACGAGCAGCATGGGTGCACTGCCACTGAGGTGGCACAGAAGACAGGAAACAAAAAAACAACAAAAAATTAAAACCTTTCCACACAGCAAATCTATACAGATTGGGGTCCTAGTAGGGCAGGTCTTTACAGAAAGGTTTCATTGTCCATCACCCTTAAAATACAAACAGCCCGATGACAACGATGTTGTGTGTCATCCATAAACTTGTACACACGAAAGCAAGAGCACAGAAGAACAAATCTTCAACACTCACTGTACACAAATGTAAAAAGGTGTAGTACCTTTTACTGGGTAGTGAAGTGAAGATCAGTGCAACTGTACAGGGTACAGAACCTTTTTGTTTTGACCGTTTTTTACCATGTAGAAGATCAGCAGTATTTACTGCTCTGTTTGCATGATCTGTATGGGTCTACAGGCAAGCAGCAAACAGATGGCTTTTTTTTCGTTCAATGTCTCTTTTGTTTTGCTCACAATCCAATGTTCAAATTGCATTTAGCTGATTTTCACAAAATAAACTTCGTCTGCTTCTGAAATCATGTTCTCATGTAAACACTGTATTGTAATATACTGTATTATGGTGCATTGCACCCTAACGTTATTGGTACAACAGGATTTCACCACAACTGAGTTTTTCTATTTTCTTTTTCATTTATACATAAGGAAAATCACACATTTCTCAATAAATTCACAGTTGTATAAATTAGGTAATGAAAGGTCCGCAGGAGAAGAAGGAGGAAAAAACAAAAAGCAGATGTAAAGTCTTTACCTGTTTATGACGAGAAGGGTATCTGTCTGTTTCGATGAAGAAAGTTTCCTCGTCATAGCAAATGGACCATTCACAAAAATGATTACCAAGGTCAAACCCCCTGCAATTTGATAACAAAACAACTAACTGATACTTGCTGAACAATTCTCTCTCATTCAAACCGAATTGGATGGTAATGACATAAATGTAACATGTCATTCACATGCACACACACACACATGCAAGCATGTATGTGTCACACACACACACACACACTGTTGTGACTACAGTAACTAATAATGAACATTTCACATAGTCTTGTTAACTACGAACCGAGAATACAGAGACACTTCTGTTCATCTTCAGAGTAGAGTCTGCTAATTTATCATTGCCCCCCACCCCCCCAATACCACTCCTAATTTCCAATCCCAAACACAAATCTTAACCATTAACCACAAATTTTTTAAAACTGATTTTGTGAAGCACAGGATCAAGTAAAGTACCATTACAAATAATTCAAAATACATTAACATGTTTGGTTTTTTTTAAACTATGCATGTACTCAACTGAAAGGAAGGAAAGAGAGAGAGAGAGAGACAGAAGGGGGAGAGAGAGAGAGAGAGAGACAGAGACCGAGAGAAAGGGGTCGTGATTAATGGATGGATTAAAACATGAGAAAAAAAAGAAGCAGTTACTCTTTCTGTCGGCAAGCTGAGCCAAAACGAAGGCATTGTCACACTTCTGGAACAGATCTGTCTCCCTCTCTTTTGCCTTGGCCAACTGTGTTCTTAAACTGTCATTTTCCTGTTCCAGCTGGAGGACCTTGCTACGCAGCTCCTCAACAGTGTCCGTCAGTTTCACTAACCTCGCTCCATTTGCACCTATTTCACTCAACACCACATCTAGCTTTCTCATTAGTTCAGCATTAGACACACCCTTTTGATGGGAGATAACTTCGTGCTCTACTTTAACACTACCATCTAAAGGGTGGTCGTCTCTCCCTTGGCAGCCATTTCCTTCCGCTCTGTCAACAACTGTGAACTGTTTCAGTGTTTCCCTGACAGATGTTGGCGGACTTAAAGTCAGGTTGGCAAGCTTACTTTTCTTTGGTGTTGTAGGGGTAGCTGATAGCTGATAACCGAGAAGTGTCATATGCACTGGTATTAGGCGCACTTTCACTAGTCGTAGCTGCCTTTCTTCTCTCTTTCTACCTCCTGGTTTGGTCATGCGGCTACCAAAACAAAACATAGCAAAGTCCTGCCACGGTCATAATCTGCCGGTTTTCTGCCTGAAACTTTGTGCGCGGCTACACAAACATCTTAGTATACATTCGGAGATGGCTAATTCGCTTTTAGTACATTAAAACTGACCATTTCACCAGTTAGCACAGCAGTGCTCCAAATCACGTGTGCGCAGCCGCCATGAGCGGAGTTCACCCTCGACAGCCGCATACCATAGGAGGAACAACCTGCGTGTGTATGGTGTGGAGGAGAAGGTGAATGAGTCGCAGGGGGCGTGTGAGCAGGCAGTGTTGGACCTGTTCAACAAGAAGCTCCAGGTGAAGGTCCAGCGGGAGGACATAGAGGCTGCGCACAGGCTGGGGAGGAAGCAGCAGAGGAGACACCCCCGCGGCATTATTGTGCGGTTCATCTCCAGGTGCACCAGAGACCAGGTGATTTACTCGTGGCGCAGGTTACGTGGCACATGCCTGGTTATTGCCGAGGATTTGACCCCCAGGGCCTATGCTCTCCTAATGGCGGTCAGAGATGACTGCGATGTCTGCCAGCAGGCCTGGATGCGGAACGGCCGGGTCTTCATGAAGTCACACTCCGGGGAGGTGGCCCCCATTGACAACCTGTACTGCCTGCGTGGGGACCAGGGGCGCAGGAGGCGGTGGGCAGGCCAGTCTTCCCAGGGCTCCCGGGAATGCACCAGGCGAGATGACCTGTCCAGGCAACAGCGACAAGCGGAGAGCAGCAGGGCTGGATTGAGTGACAGCTCCAGGGAGTCCAGGGACAGCCACATGTCCGCCATGGACGTGATCCCGGAGACTCAGGTGGCAGTCGGAGCCTCTGGCTCTGGGGCTGACATTGTCGGAGGTCCTCTTGGGAGATCACCGCACCAGCAGGGGAGCAGAGCCACAGCCAGCAGCCAGAGGTCCATGTCTGAACTGTCTGTTCTGGAACTTTTTTCCCAGGTCAGGTAAAAGCCATGAAAATTACTTGTCCAACAACAGCGAAGACAGTGATTGTAGATTTTTTGTCCTTTTCTTTTTTCTTTTTCTTTTTTTCTCATACGTTGGCAGGCTTAGCATATTTATATTTTTTTTTTGGCTATTAACTTCATCAGTGATTTCAGTAGTGTCAAGGATGTTTCTTTTTTGCAGTTTTTTTTTTTTTTTTTCTTCTATGTAATCATTCTATTTGCTAAGAAGAACTTTTTCTTCTTGAAAAGAAATTTTGTTCTCCTTTGAGTTCAATGTATAATACTGAACACTAAGATGTTCATCTTTGGTCAACAACTGGGTAAACAGAGCGGTACACTGATGATTTGTGAATTGGATTTTTCAAGATATGTAACTTTCATGACATGTGTGTAGTTTTTTGAGTCATGTTTTGCATACTGTATATTCTTCAGTGCTTTTTCCTTGAGTTATGTTTTTTTTGGGGGGCAGTCTGTCTCTGTCTGTCAGTTTGTCTGCCTGTCTTAGTGTCTGACTGTCAGTCTCTCTTTTACAATTGAGTGCTCCACTTGGAGACGCCCCCTAGCCTAGTTTTACGGTAGGCTCGAGGTCATTTGAGGACATAACCTTTGTTGTTGTTGTTGCTACTTGCCCTTGTATATTGCAAGGGTTCAGTCTTCATTGATATTGTGCTTATACTTTTCATTGTCATTCTATTTTGAATTGTTCATTTACTTTTCTTAATCAATAATACTGAAGCGCTGATTATTCTGTCTGTTGGGCTTTTTTGCTTGGGTTTTTGGACTAGACCGCTGGGCCCTAGTTTTTTTGACCTTGACCCTGTCACTGATGTTCCCGCCATGCTGGAAAATATGCGAGATAATTTTGTGGTTTTGAAGTTTGTGCGTGCTTGTTCAGTGTGTGTTTTGATATTAAAAAGAAATGGATTACCTTTCAACATCTGTGGTTTTCATAGACTGGAATTTTTCAAATAATGCAGTTAGTAACCGAATGGAAAGGACTGTATATCGTGTCTTGTTCATGTGTGTGTTGTATTTGTACCCGTCTCGTCTCCATCATGTCTATATACAAATTCCTTTTTGGTTCTACTGTTCGGAAGAACATGGACGTTTCTTCAGCTGTTCTTCAGTCTGTTGCTTTTGCTTTCTTTCTGCTCTCTTCTCTGTCTGATCATTCGCTGGCAAGGACTTGGAGGGGGCTTTATCTGTGACTGTCTCTTTGTTGGGCTGCCATCAGCTGTGTGTTTTTTTTATTGAGATAAAATGCAGGCCTGCTCAGCATTGCTTATTGAGGATAGTAGGTCTACATAACAGTACGATGATGTTTCTTGCTCTGGGTAAAGGCCAACATGCTGTTTTGGTTTTATTACCACGTCGTTGTGATCTCCTGTTAGTGGTTAGCCCTACATCAGGAAGAAATATTTGTTCACATAGTGTGTCAGCCATTGAGAATGAGTGTCAACCCATTCAATTTCACAATGGTTAATAATATGTTCAAAATATACACTTGTAACTGTAGTGGTCTAAATGACTTTAAGAAAAGAAAAGATATACTTGATTTTTTAAGATCTTCAGATGGTAATATCTTTCTGATTCAAGAATCCCACCTACCATATGAAATTGAAAACTTTATTAGATCATGTTGGGGATATGAGTGCTTTTTAGCTGGTACTGAGACAAACAGAAATGGGGTTGCCATACTTGTCAAAAATAAATTTTGACTATAAAGTGCACAGAGTAGAAAGAGACCCTGCAGGTCAATATTTAGTGTTGGATGTAACCTTGATGCGAAAGCTTGTGACATTAGTCAATGTGTATAGTCCCAGTTCAGGGGACCATCCAGCCTTTTTCACAGACATCAGTCAGCTCACACATGCCTTTGATAATGAATTCATTATTATTGGTAGTGATTTTAATGTTGTGTTAGATCCTAAGCTGGATGCACGGAATTATGCGAGTTATGCAAACAAACCAAGGAGTAGGAAAGCTATATGTGATATGTTGGAGGAGTTGAATCTAGTTGATGTTTGGCGGGACTCATATCCCAAAAAGCCTGGTTATACATGGCGAAGGTTCAACTCTTCCAAACTAAGCCCGGTAGACTTTTTTTTCTGGTATCTAGAAATTTGATGATTGATGTGAGTGGTATTGATGTACTACCTAGTTATCGTTCAGATCACTCAGCGGTTTCCCTGCACTTCAACAAAGAAAACAGACAAGGCAAAAGGTACTGGAATGTAACAACTATCAAAAGATACTAATTACATAGAACTTGTTAAGCAAACTATCACAGAATTGAAAAAACAGTACGCTGTACCAATGTACAACCTGGATAATATAGACAAAGTACCCAATGAGTGCATTGCTCTTATAATAAATGACCAACTATTTTTGAAATGCTGCTTCTTGAAATCGTGTGAAAAGACAATTTCTTACTCGGTATACAAGAAGAGAGAAGAGAGCAGATTGGGAGACTCTGTTAGAAGAAATAAGAAAATTAGAAGAAATAATAGATGAAACTAGATTAGACGAGCTTGAGGAGAAAAGAAACAGACTACAAGAGTTACAAAACAAAAAATTAGAAGGTATGCTTGTGTGGTCTAGAGTCCAGTGGATTCAAAATGGAGAAAGACCTAGTAAATACTTCTGCAAAACCGTCAATATGTCGAAAGAGCTATGCACTCTTTGGAGAAAGATAACGGTGAAATAATTTTGAGCAAAAGGAAATTTTGAAAGAAGCTCAAACTTTTTACGAAAACCTGTACAGTGAGAGGGAAACTGCTGATGTTGATCTGTCTACACTAATACATGATGCTCCCGTGTTAAATGATGATGAATGTGAAATGTTGGAGGGGCTGTCACACATGATGAGGTTTATGATGCACTCAGGAAAATGAAAAAATAATTAAAGTCCTGGTTCTGATGGCTATACAACAGAATTCTTCAAGTTTTTTTTTTAAAGACATTGGTCATTTTTGGTTCGCTCTATTAATTATGGATTTTCGACTGGTCAGATGTCAATTACACAGCGACAAGGAATAATCACCTGTATTCCAAAAGAAGATAAACCAAAACAACTGTGAAAAAACTGGCAACCTATATCTCTACTAAACACATCCTACAAAATTGCATCTGCTTGTATTGCCACCAGAATCAAAGAAGTGTTGCCAAAGATTATTCACTCTGATCAGAGAGGCTTCATGAAAGGGCGTTACATAGGAGAAAATATTAGACTTGTTTATGATACTTTGTTATATACACATATGAAAAACATCCCTGGCCTTCTGCTTTTAGTTGACTTTGAGAAGGCCTTTGACAGTGTTTCCTGGAAATTCTTGAACAAAGCATTAGAGGCATGCAATTTTGGTTAAGATATAAAGAGGTGGATTGAAACTTTTTAAAACAATATCAATACATGCGTGTCAGTAAATGGCCATTATTCACACTGGTTTCAAATTTGTAGAGGTGCTTGTCAGGGCGACCCACTTTCACCATAATTATACCTAATCTGTGCAGAAATTTTGTCTATAATGATCAGGAAAAATAACATAATAAATGGTATTAAATCAATGAAATATACGCACTTCTCTCAGTTTGCTGATGATACTTCCCTATTTCTTGATGGAAGTGAAAATTCTTTAAAAGAAGCCATAAAGACACTAGATATATTTGCTAATATCTCTGGGCTAAAAATCAACACAAGGAAAAGACTCAATTAATCTGGATTGGTAGCCAGAAACATTCAGAAAGAAGATACCTCAGAGATCAAAATTTTTGCTGGAATCCTGGCATCTTCAAAGTTCTAGGAATTAATTTTTCTGTTGATGTAGAACAAATTGTAGCACTTAACTATAATAATAAAAAAACATAAAGTAAAACGTTTGTTAAAAAAGTGGTCAAAAAGACATTTAATTCCATTTGGAAAAATAAAAAAAATAACAGTTTATAAAAACTCAAGCTACGTCAAAACTGGTGTATTTATTCCTCAACCTATCTGATCCAGGAGATGATTTTTTTACACCAACTGGACACATTATTTTTTTGTCTTTTCATGGATGAAAAGCCAAGTAAAATCAGTAAGAAAATGTTTGCAAGAATTACAAAGAGGGTGGTTTGAAAATGTTGAATGTTTTTTTTCCTTCTAGAGTACCATGAAAATTAGTTGGTAAAGCCAAAAGGAGAATTTTTGACAATGATTCTTACATACAAAAATTTGTACTGGATTTGTACCCAAAGTTTGTAAATTTGGAGAATTTGGGATACGAATATGTGAATGTACTTTTGCATGGGCTAAAAAACACATTTTGGTCAGATGTTTTTGAAACATTATAGACGATTATGTGTAAAACTTTGAACTTATAACATTGATGCCTTCAATGCAGAATTCATATTTCATAATGTGAATATTCTTAAAGGTAGACATGTCATGTTTTTGAAAACATGGTTCGACAGAGAGGTATCTATGTGGTCAGTGATTTACTAGACAATGCAGGCAATTTTTTTAAGTCACGAAGCATTTTTTTGAAAATATGATGGAATAGTAACAGACTTTGTTACATTCAGAGGGGTTATTCAGGCAATAAAAAGTTTTCAAAATATGATGAATTTAACACCTACTGCAAGATATAAACTGCAGAAAAATGAAGCCTGGCAACTTATCCACAAAGGCAACCATTATGTTCAGTCTGTTTCAATGTAAATAATAACACTGTTGCTGGAGTGAGAAAGTGGAATATGCATTATGATAACCGTAAGTGGAATACAATTTTTCCTACTGCTATTTCAACTAGCCCGGATGTTCAACTAAGATGGTTTACAGCTACGTGTTTTGCATAGAATTCTACAAACTAACAGATACCTACACCTAAGAAGTGCAGTAAACTCACCACTCTGTTCCTCATGTGAAACAGAAACTGAAACAATTTGTCACTTGTTATGGTATTGCCCAATGGCCACCACTTTTTGGCAAGATTTGCAAAGATGCTTACTTCAAAACTGTGTTCATTGTGTGAATTTTCAATTTACAGAGGTTCTTGTAATATTTGGGGTTTGAGGAAAACACTATAACTGACAGAGTTCTTAACTTGATAATACTTTTGGCAAGCAATACATCTACAAATGTAAATTAACTAAATGGAAGAAAGTAGCACCAATTGTCAATATTTTATTAATATACTCAAAGATAAATTCAGAACAGAAAGGTATCTGAGTATTGTGACTAATAAATTTGACACTTTTCTGATGGACTGGCTTCCTTATCAGGACTTGGTTAAATGAGGTTATAGTCTGTAATTAATAACATAGTCAATACTATACCATCTAAAAGAACTTAAGACTATCTACTGTATATTCACTCACTGTGGATGCTGACTTATTGCTTTACTTCCTCTGTTTGACTGTTACAGTTATGTTCATATTACTTTGTTAGGGCAGCATCCCTTTTCTTTTCCCCCTCTGCTATTTCACTTCCCTCTCTTTCCTCCTTGCCTCTCTCTCACCTCTTTTCTCTCCTCTATCTTTTGGTCATACTTCTCCTAACAACTCTTTTGTTTCATGCATGTGATGTAGTTCTGGTTATATTGATTGTTTTTTGTGCATGTCTTTGTGTGCACAGAAATATGACAGTTGTTGTTTCTGCGTGAATGCGAATCAAATTGATGTAACTTTTTTTTTTTTTTTTTTTTTAAAGAAAAGAACCTTTACAGAAGGTGGAAAAAAAAAAGCAGTTACACAAATCTTATCTCTGATATTGAGGCAGGATTAATACCTCAACCAAGTATAGAACAGTTACAGAACAAAACTACACCCACACATCATTTGTCCACAAAATCTCAACCATTCATATTCACACAATCAATCTGCTTTTCAATTTTCTTTTTCATTTAGCCTTCAAATAACAAACCTGATGGAATTCAGCCCTTGTCTCTTCATATTTACATACATTAATTCAAAACAACTGACCAGAAGTAGTGTAGAGACAAATCATTGATCAGGAAACACACAGACATAACTGACTTGTTCCAACATCGGCAAGTGTTCCACCTCTGTTGCTGGTACCAAAGTCGCATGAGTGGCACTCACCTGTAGTTGTAATTTCCATACTCCCAGTCAATGATGGTCATTCTCTTCTCTGAGTCCGTTTCCCTGTCGTTGAACAGTATGTTACCTGTACACAGACACACACCATTCGTAAGATTTCGAATGATCCACATTTTCCTGTTTCTGAACAACACAGCCTTAGGCAGCTGACTGACATGTGCAGAGCTGCCACCCTCTGAGGAGAGTTTAACAGGAATATTTTTGAAAACTGAGTGGAATTTCTGACTGTTGAGAGGAATACATTGCTATCACACCCAAAACTGAACTATGACATTCTAGACACTTTATAATTTTTTTTTTTTTGGTCAAGCGCTTTCATTGAATCACTGTCTCAGCCACACTGTAGCTCTTTTACATTTTGGAAGCACACTGTCACTAAACTTCATCTTATGACTTGGTTATTTTTGCACTTCAGAATCAACAGAACGTCTGTAGACTCTTGACCCAAGGAGGGACGAAAATCTGTAAGGTTTTTCCTCACAAGGCTGAACACTTTCACAGGTCAAATTGCTGACTGGGATCAGGAGCACTCCCATCAGGACAGCAAAAAGCAGCCTGAATCTGCACTTCTGTTTCTAATTTCTTCTTCTTCTTTCCTGCCCCAAGGTTAACTGGTCCAGCCGACTGTTTTGACATGATGGCGGAAGAGGCTGAACCAAATGTAAAAGTTTCCCAACAGATCTTTGGCTATAGGCCCTACATACGACAGATGTGCAAACCCTGTGAATAAACACAAACTTCTTTTTTTTTTTTTTTTTTTTCTTTACGGGCAGATGTCAAGTGGAATGATGTGTGTTTGAGCACAGTAAATTCTGCTGAAAACAGGGTGATTGGCAGCTGTGGATGTGGTGACTATAGGCAACAAGGATGTCCACACACTGTAAAAGAACATGACTCAAAAGACACTGACAGGGCCTGGAGAGTAAAACACACAACTTGCTTTTGACCTGAAACCAATCCACCATATTACACAGGGGGGGGGGGGGGGGGGGGGGGGGGGGGGGGAGAGAGAGGGGAGAGAGAGAGAGAGAGAGAGAGAGAGAGAGAGAGAGACAGACAGACAGACAGACAGAGACAGAGAAGTACAGAATGAAGTCATACTTTTGTTCAAGTCTTTTTATATTTTGGCCACAGATTTAAAAAGATTTACGATGTTACACACAGGATACACTGGTGAAGCAGTTTTTGTCTTGTTTTTCATGAGATGGTGGCTGACAGACAATGTCACCACTGAATGTTTCACATTCATACAGATTACCACCCAGTGTCACAGCTTGGCACTAAATAGAGCTCCTTGCAATTCTATAGCCTGGTTCTGTCAACTGGTTCAACCATGCTAATAGCTGAGTAATCATAACACAAACAAGTTTCTTGTTCAAGAAAACTGAAACAGACTGCAATTTAACTGAAAACAAACAAGCAAACCACAAATCAACATACACATTCATGCACTCATGTGCTTACAAACATGCGTATTTTCCCAACAAACATATGTCACAGGCAGTCCGTGAAATCAACCATTTCATGTACTGCCTGACACCTCCACAGACGTTAACAGTTTTCACAAAAAAAACAAACACTCTTTTCATGCCATAATGATCATTTTCATGCAGTAATATGGGTATTTTGATGTGAAAACAGTACTCATCACTGTCTTCTTGATGAATGCTTTTCATCATAAAAAAAAAAGGAGGGGCCAGAATAGCTCAGTGGTAGAGCGCTAGACTTGTAATCTTGGTGTTCCTGGGGCTGCAGGTTCGAATCTCCGCCGGGCCGTTTCAATACAGAGGATTTTTTCCCTCAGAGTTAACATTGGTTCTGACTCCATTTCCCATACAGACCAAATGAGACTATAAACCCAGGTTCCGTTTGTGAATGCATGCATAGCATCTTGCACAACACATAAAATCTCATGACCATATTTCCGTAGAGAAGGCCAGTTTGGCCATTGGTATGGATGACATGTACACACAGCATGCACCTTCCCCGGAGTATGACTGCCTTGATGGCGGGATAAAAAAACGGTCATACACACAAAACTCCACTGCCTTTGTTGGGTAGATGAAATTAATCCTTGCCTGTCTATACAGGGAGTGTCCGCAGGAGTATCAGCCTGCCTGCGTGAGAGAGAGAGAGAGAGAGAGAGAGAGAGAGAGAGAGAGAGAGAGAGAGAGAGAGAGAGAGAGAGATTATTAAAAAAAAAAGACATTAATTGATGCTAGCTCATGGGGTTTGCACTTGTAAAAAAAAAAAAAAGAAAGAAAAAAAGAAAAAAAAAGGGCACAAAATTTACAAGCATTTTACAAACTTTTGATACTTAATTGATTAATTTTTCAGACAATATCTACTGAAGACTGCTTATCATTTAACACCTGAGTACAACCTTACCTTTATTTCACAGCTGGGGTTATCCGCTTCAATCAATAAAAGCTCAATTCACTCCTCATGATGCTACCCTAACCGTTTTAGTCCAATTTCCTAGGTCTCCAAACAACTGAAATATTCCACTAGTCTGACTCTGAAACACACAAAACTCCACTGCCTGTCTATACAGGCAGTGTCCGCAGGGGTATCAGCCTGCGTACGCAGAAAGAAAAAGACTCTGAAATGCAGCAGGAACTGTTTTCATTTTTTTCATATAGATCTACAAAATCATTTTTCCCCAAGACAGGGGAGATTGGACCTGAGGCACTGCAGAGGTAAGGGGGGGGAGGGGGGTTGCAGCAGGGGGGATTGAGGCACTGCAGAGGTAAGGGGGGGAGGGGGGTTGCAGCAGGGGGGGTGAGGCACTGCAGAGGTAAGGGGGGGAGGGGGGTTGCAGCAGGGGGAAATGGGGGGGGGAGGGGAATAAGGGGGGGGGGAGGGAGGTCACAGCATCAAATGTACAAACTGTTATGGTTCCTTATCAATTTTTGCTGGCTTGTATGGTATTTAATGGGTACCTCAGTTTCTACCAACTTTTCCAAACCTTTACTGACTGTGTCAAACTTTAATTGAGATGCGATAGAAAAAGAAGGATGTATGACGAACTGCGTTACATGGCAAAAGAATCTAGAGTTCATGGAACTGTTTTCAAGGACAATACAGCAATTGGCCAGCAGATGTCATTTTCATTCCTGGCATTGCAGAGGATATGAATTATCGGTAATTCTGTCAGCGCAGGCAGAATGTGATTTTTTTTCTTATTCTTAAACTTAACTAAAAATCTGAAGTCTCCAATTCATTCAGTTTTACTGATCAATAATGAGAGAAATAACTGACTTCTATTCTGATTATAAACATACTGAGCTATAGGAAAAAAGACCAAATGTTAAGGTAATGTAAGCATGTAAGAGTTGCATGTATGTATGCCTACTCTGTGTGCGTTCGTGCGTGCGAGCGTGCATGCGTGTGTGTGTGTAAGCGTGTGTTCTTGTTGCTCTGTTGGAATCACCCTCTTTACCTTCCTGTAGGTCGTTGTGACAGAACACGACAGGGGAATCCACCTTGCTGAGGATTTCACTGTGACACACAACAAAACACGTCCACATCATTTTCAGTTCCAGGGGATTTCACCTTGACACACAGGACAACATGTTCCTCTCATTTTGAGTTCTGGAGGACTTCCCTGTGACAAACAGGACAACATGTTCCTCTCATTTTGAGTTCTGTAGGACTTCCCTGTGACACATAGGATAACATGTTCCTCTCATTTTGAGTTCTGGAGGACTTCCCTGTGACACATAGGACAACATGTTCCCCCACATTTTGAGTTCCGGAGGACTTCCCTGTGACACACAGGACAACATGTTCCTCTTATTTTGAGTTCCGGAGGACTTCCCTGTGACACACAGGACAACATGTTCCTCTTATTTTGAGTTCCGGAGGACTTCCCTGTGACACACAGGACAACATGTTCCTTCTCATTTTGAGTTCCGGAGGACTTCCCCGTGACACACAGGACAACATGTTCCTCTTATTTTGAGTTCCTGAGGACTTCACTGTGACATAAAACCAATGCACATCATTTTCAGTTCCAGAGACGATTTCAGTGACACACAACCCATGTTCACATCAGTTTTAGTTATTAGTTTAGTTCACTACAACATACTATACAATATGTTCACATCATTTTTCATTCTTGCAGATTTCACTGTGTCATAAAACCAATTCACATCATTTTTGGTTCTGAAGATTTTGACTGCGACACACAACACAACAAGTTCACATCAATTTTAGTAAATGGGAATTTCACTGTGACA
>JADBJO010003552.1:110000-135000 GCA_016801955.1 Conus betulinus
GAGAGAGGGGGGGAGGGGGCAGGGCCTGAGAGAGAGAGAGAGAGAGAGAGAGAGAGAGAGAGAGAAAGAGGGAGAGGCAGAGAAAAAGAGAGTCAGAGAAACAGAGACAGACAGGGAGGGAGGGAGGGAGAGAAAGAAAGAGAAAAAGAGAGACAGACAGTGAGACAGAGACAGACAGACTGACAGACAAACAAACAGACAGACAGAAAGAGAGACAGACAAACAGACAGACCAAGGCAGAGAAGGAGTTAGGCTCCAAATAAAGCCTGCTAATGGACCTTGCTAAATTCAAACCTTCAAGTTCCAAATAAAGCAAACTATGACTTGCTGCATTTTAAAATTCAAATTCCAAATAAAGCCAACTGGATCTTATTTGGAACACTGAGCTTAAAACACTGCAAGATCTCTCTCTCTCTCATGCACATATGTGCACTCATGCACCTGAGCGCACACACACGCACACACACACGCACGCACACACACACACACACACACACACACACTCACACTCACTCACACACACACACACACACACACACATGCAGTATTTCTAAGCTCCGGAAAAGCTTGCAGAAAATGGGAAAAAAAAAAAAAAAAAAACCCTCACTGCAAAGAAGAATGCTGTGTATGTTACTGATTGAGCAGGTGGTGCAGTTCATAAAGCAAAGTCCACTTCACAAACAAACGCACTGAACACACCGTAATATTTGAAGAGGGTAAGGCTGAAAACATGTGTACGACTGTGTGTCTCGTTTCAGGTTTCACCGAGACTATTTACAGATAACCAATCCCACTGAAAGACATCAGTTCAGATCTGGAACACGTCTCTCTCTCTCTCTCTCTCTCTCTCTCTCTCTCTCTCTCTCTTTTCATCATTCCATGACGAAAGGACAGAAGCAACAGAGATCCAGCAGATAACAACCTCACTTCTTTCAACAACAACAAAATGAACCCCAGAATCTGTTTTTTTTTGTTTGTTTGTTTGTTTTTTAATTCTCAATTCTCATATGGAACAGGTTTTTTTGTTTGCTTGAGGTTTTTTCTTTTTTGGTCTCCTTCTCCATTACTCCATAACCTTTCGTCATGCTTCATGGGGTCATCCAAAGGCACAATACAACGCACATTATCTTTTTGAACTGTTCGTAACATTACAATGAAAGTTCTAGGTGCTTGTTAAAAACCTAATCATCCATTTGTCATCCAAATTTTGTGTTTTCTGAGTGATGAGGTAATAATAAAGTGATCACTAAGATGTTTTGAGCAACACACATCTGATTACACGGGTCCTACTAGATTCACCCACTATAATCTTTTTTTTTTTTTTTTTTTTGCTGTCCCAACCTCTGTGCCACCTCAGAGGCAGTGCACACACGCCACTCATTCCAACACACCCCATCCACAGCCACAGCCCGGTCAGCCCTGCCCCAGCCCCGGCACCGACAATCCACAGGGAGCAGTCAATGTCAAGTCGTCAAGAGGGCAACCCACCGGAGAGACACTGCACTGCTGCCGAGTCACTTCGGTGGTGTTCAGTGGCGCCTGTTCTGATCTAACATATGTAGGACACCACCTACTAAGCCCCCTACTGATGACAATAATTGCTTAGTCGCGGAGCCGGCGTGAGTGAGCTCTCCCTCCGGAGGGTGCCCCACATCCGTCCAACGACAGCCCCCATGGACTCGCCGATACTGGTGACCCCGACGGAACCAAACCAAGGCCACAGACGTGGAGAGGACATCGAAACTGAGGTCACCATGAGAGCAGGGCATGAAGTACCCACTATAGTCTTTACCAGACATCACTTTTGACGAAGCACTCTGACAACGCAGGTGTCTCTCAACCCCCACGTTTCACAGAGGCTGTACACCCTGTCTCACGCTCTGTCACTGATGCTGGCCTTTCAAGACCCATGCTCTTTAGAGGCAAAGCCTGTCTTGAATCTACAGACTGGCAGAGACCCATATCACTGGCAGTGTACAGTCACAAGAGACATTTCAGTAAAGACTAAGCAGTGTTCCAAGTGCTGTCCTTCCAGATCGATATCATAAACGGAAGTCCTGTCTTCAAGCCTCAGTGAGAAGAAAGCTGTCCTTGAGAAAATACAGTCGTATAGAAAGATCCACCTTAATTGTTAAAAAAAAAAAAGAATTATATATATATATATATATACAAGTCGCACGTAAAGAAATTTTTGGATGACGTTAAAAGCAGCATGCTCTCTGTGTGGAAAACAGCGGGATTTTCACTCAGCGAAATCTGTTCTGTTGTTGTTATCGTACCCTGGCTAAAAGACTCCAGGGATCCTCCAAACAGCCAAACCACTTGAACACTATGGTACAAATGCATTAGCTAGAGACGAGAACATTACGTGTGTGGTGGTCGTTTTTTGATTACCCTGCCACATGGGCAGCCACACTCCAACTTCGAGGGATTTTAGAGACTGATAAATCTCTTCTGACAACAAAGGTAGCCAACACAGTAAAACAGGACACAACACAATGCAGTACAATGCAATATAACACAATACAGTATTCTCTCTGCGCATGTTGAATCAGAACAGACATGGATGTGCGCCACTGCTAATACTCTTCTCTGGGGGCGACCTCCTGGCAGCTTCCTGACCACAGCTGAAACCTCACATGACAAAACTACAGCTTGGCTGGTCAGATGACTGCCAGTGGAATCAACAATGAAGATACAAAGAATAAGACAGAAAAAAAAAAAATTGAAAGAAAAAACGAACGAAGAAAAAAGCAAACTGCACATAAAATCTTAAAGAGACTTGAACAAGGACAGGCATGCTAAAAACGTTGACTCACATCAGCGCATTGCACTCCTTCTCCATGTCGATGGCCTGAAGGCGCAAAATGGTTTCGCTCTCTGTTTTCTTGCTGTTGTTGGTGCTCAGCGAGAAATTGTTCTGGATCTCTGAAATCCATCTGCACAACAAACATAAGCAACAGGGTGTGAACATCACCGCCTGCTTCTGACACTTCCATTCACAGCACAGCCGCACAAGGTCAGGGCAGAGAAGAACTGGTCAGAACACATGAGCTGGACTGTCTGTGGCTGACGGCCATGATCCACAAGTCTGAAGCGTCTTCCCACACCCCAGTAATCATGGCTAGTTTAAATGCGACTACCAATCTGATCTCACCTAATTTTACCTTCAGAGCGTTTGACTGCAGAGGTTATGCGTTCAAACCGCTTGTGTGGACAGAATGTTTCAGTCTTACAAACCTTCTCTGTCCACTCAGTGGTAAATGGGTACCTGATTCAGGTCAGGGAAAGTTAAGGCAGCAGAAGGAGATGGGTAGGCCTGCTTTCCATCATGTAATGCCCCAAACACGCTGAATCCGTAATACTTCGCTGCCCTTTCAGCCATTAAGCTATGGGACTTCATTTTACAGTTCTATCACATAGAGACTTCATTTTACAGTTTTTTATCACACACACACACCCTCATGTCCCCTGCCTATTTTGAATTTTTTTTTTTTAAGTCCTTCTTGCTTTTGCTTTTTCTTTTGCTTTCAATCCAATTAAGTAGTTTGATCAGATTTTGAAAATGATCAGTAAAATATCTTAGACAAACTTTCTGCTTTAAAGAAGAGCAAAATGAATAGAACTGGAAAGTCTGAAAGCACAGTCACCATAGCGTAGTGGTTGTTTTGTGGATTGCAGGGCTGGGAGGTCTTGGGTTCAATTCCCATCAGAGCCATTCCTTCATTTATTTGAAGGACTTGTCAGCCCTTCCTGACTCCTGCTAGAGGTAAGTTTGCTGCAGGCTCAACTCAGAAGACTGGCACCCACACATGTTAGTTTCGTCCACTTAATGGAAGTCTCTGTGACTGTTGCTGAAAGTTTCCTGACCAAAACTGCAGGTGTCTGTATTGGTTCAACCTGGTTGATGCCCTGATGTATCATGAAAGAAAGCCCAGAGTGCAGCCTTATCATGTGATCTTGGACCACAATGGAACTCTGCAGCAGCATCATCTTCATCACCATCATCAATCAGCATAAAAAAGGCTGATATTCAGAGGTCCTTCAAGCCCTGCTCTCATGGGACCTCAGCTTTGACTTTAGGCATGTTTGAAAAAAGGAGGGATCTGTTCTGTTTGTAAAAGCATAACAAACAATGTGTAAACACACACACACACACACACACACACACTTTTTTTTTTTTTTTTTTCAGATTAGACCAAAAACAGGAATTTGAATGTATACTCTCTCAAAAAAAAAAACACCCAACCCAGCTGCTCTTGAGGGGTTGTTAATCAACTAAACATTATTTCTTATTTCAAGATAGCAAGAAGTATTCAAAACAGTCAAGGAATTCACATCATTTTGGCAACAAACTATGAATACATATCTGGCACTGGGTCAAACAGGGATGACCCAGCATTTTTCACAAACTTCAACAGAAGTTAAAAAAAACAAAACAAAACAAAACAAAAAAAAACAACAGATCTAGTTGCAAAATGAGGCAACGGCAGGCAGAAATCTAAACAGATTTGAAATGTAATTAATAGCGAAAGGCCAAGAAAATGCTGACAAATGAACAAAAGACGAAACATGACGCGTTTTGACCTCTTGGGTCTTCTTCAGGCAAGATACAAAACACTCAGGACAATGAAAATGAACGAGCAATCACTTATCTTCATTCACTTCAGTGCAAAGATGGGCACTGAATGAAAATGAGGCTGCGCACCAACTGACCTGGCACAGTACAGGATGCCCCATACCTTTTACACAAAGCATACACCCACTGACCCAGCACAGTACAGGATGCCCCATTACCTTTTACACACAGCATGCACCCCTGACCCGGCACAGTACAGGATGCCCCATTACCTTTTACACACAGCATGCACCCTCTGACCCGGCACAGTACAGGATGCCCATTACCTTTACACACAGCATACACCCACACAGCGTGTACCCCAACCGACCCACCCGGCACTGTACGGGATGTCCCATTACCTGTTTTTACACACAGCATACACCAACTGACCTGGCACAGTACAGGATGTCTCATTACCTTTTACACAGCATACACCAACTGACCCGCCACGGTACAGGATGTCCCATTACCTTTTACACACAGCGTGTACCAACTGGCCCCGACACAGTACAGGATGCCCCATTACCTTTTACACACAGCATACACCAACTGACCCGCCACTGTACAGGATGTCCCATTACCTTTTACACACAGCCTGTACCAACCAACCCAGGGCACTGTACAGGATGTCCCATTACCTTTTACACACAGCCTGTACCGACTGCCCCGACACTGTACAGGATGCCCCATTACCTTTTACACACAGCATACACCAACTGACCCGATACAGAACAGGATGCCCCATTACCTTTTACACACAGCATGTACCAACTGACCCGACACAGTACAGGATGCCCCATTACCTTTTTTACCCACAGTGTGTACCGACTGACCCCGGCACTGTACAGGATGCCACATTACCTTTTACACACAGTGTGTACCGACTGACCCAACACAGTACAGGATGCCCCCATTACCTTTTTACACACAGTGTGTACCAACTGACCCCCAGGGCCCACTGTACAGGATGCCACATTACCTTTTACACACAGGTGTGTACCGACCAACCCAACACAGTACAGGATGCCCCATTACCTTTTACACACAGTGTGTACCGACTGACCCGGCACTGTACAGGATGCCACATTACCTTTTACACACAGTGTGTACCGACTGACCCAACACAGTACAGGATGCCACATTACCTTTTACACACAGTGTGTACCGACTGACAGTACCGGCATGACCCGGCACAGTACAGGATACCTGTATTACATTGTGTGTACCGACTGACCTGGCATCCAGTACAGGATGCCCCATTACCTTTTACCCACAGTACAGGATGTGTACCACACACTGACCCGGCACTGTACAGGATGCCACATTACCTATTACACACAGTGTGTACCCACTGACCAGGCACAGTACAGGATGGCCCATTACCTTTTAATGGCACTGAACATCCAGCGAGGCTTTTTGCACAGAGGCATGTCCAGGGAGTGGAAGTTGGCCAGCCGCTCTCGCCCAGCTGCATGATGTCTGGCCGGGACAGGTCCGTGTGCTTCAGGGGGCGTGCCTGCAACACATGGTGACCCCGTCAATCAATGCACAGCTTCTTCGTCAGTGCACCGACAGATCTAAGATTCAGACTTTTGAAGCGTCGATCACAGCTATGAGCAAATACACCGCAAACATCAGGTAAATCATCAAACACATCTCGCCCATCGCGAAACCCTTGCACCACACTGAAACAAAGCAACCATAAGCCCACGCATTCGTAAGCACCTCTTTCATTAGTGTATAGTCACTTGAGCAACAATAAAAAAAAAAAAAAAAAAACTGACACATGCTGGCATTTATATAATATGGTGACCCATAGATTAGTCTCATATTTTAATGCTCCTTTTCTGTACAGCTTTGGGGGTGGGGGTGGGGGGGGGGGTGGGGGATAACAAAAATAGGTTAAATTTAAATTTCAGAAAAGAAAAAAAAGATAAAGAATGAGACCTCCTAAAAAAAAAATATAATATAAATATATATATACCTCCTAAACTGTATATTTATATATATATATGCTTTTGGGGGAGTGGAGGTGGGGGCAGGGACGAAATAAAAAGCAAACATGGTGCACCATTGACTGTATGCAACTTAGACTGCCCTCTCCTCCCCTTCCTTCCTCCTCCCCCCCCCCCCCCCCCCCCCCCACTACAAAAAAAAAAAAAAATCAACTGCTAAGAAATTTGCAATCAGTCACACACACACACACACACACACACACACACACACACACACACACATGCACACACACACACACACTCACCACTATAAACTCCTCAATCCGCCCATCGAAAAACACATCCCGTAAGGCTTTGGACCGAGCCGCTTCTCAGCCAAGAGAGCAAAGACCACAGAGTTGTGCACCAAGACGTCCATGCTGGATGTGGTAATGTGACCGTAGATACGCAGCAGCACTTGGTGGGGTTCTCCTTGCACTGGGAGAATGCCCTCAGGTAACTGGCACAGGTACAGGTAGTTGGACATTCCTCCACTGAAACACAAGTCATGTCAACATCCAGTGAAAACTTGAATTCAAATTTATATCAATCCGCATCATCTCGTTCCCGTGACCTTAGTGGTCATAGGGGGGAACAAGAGGGACGACTCCGTCGATCTTCTTCTTCTTCATCGCAGCCTGTCCTCCTCTGCTTCTCACAGGAGTTCTGGCAGCCTGAGATTTGTCCATTCTATCATGTTCTCTGACCAGCTTTTTTTTTCCGAAGGAAATCTTAAATGAGGGAGGGGAACAGTAAACGCCAAACAAGAAGGGAAACTCATTCTCCCTTGGTGAGACAGCTGAAACTTCAAATGCTGCTTATGGCACCAATTCACCCCGCACAATTGCAGACACAGACCACACAGAACATACAAGGAGGTAATTTGTGTGGAGTTTTCGGCATGTAACAGTTTGATCATAGGAGCAATTGAGGTTTCCACTCTTCAAATGTGAGTATTCTTCGCTGAATTCACCTAAATATTCACAGCGAAACAGAATTCACATCAATGTTCATTGAAACTGAACTCCCTTCAACACACACAGTGAAAGTGAACTCACACTGACACTATAGAGATTGAATTCACATCAACATTCGTGGAAACTAAATTCACATCAACATGCTATGCAGTGAAACTAAATTCATGTCAGCATCTACAGTGAAACTACATTCACACTGATCAACATCTACAGTGAAACTGATTTCACATCAACATCCACTGGAAACTATTCTGAGAGCACCCTCAGTGCCAGTAACACAGGTCTCATATCAACATCCAAACTGAAAGTGAAACTAAATTCATATCAATTAATCAATCAATTTATGTTGCTTTTAGCCCAGTCAGATGCAACGGGCAGTGTAAGAGCTGTCACCTCACTGAAGTCAACCTTCAAAACAGATTTTTAAAAAACCCAAACAAACAAACAAAAATATACATATACAACTCACTAAAAGAGATTTATTGAAAACATGCTGGGATTTCGTTGAAATCCCATTTTTTTCCTGCAAAATCTTGGATCAGATTAAAAATATTTTTCAGACATTCAAATATCACATCAGGCAGGCGGTGGGGTGGAGGAGGGGGGGGGGGGGCGTCCCTGAACAAGATTTTCATGGAGCCTGGGGTCAAGTGTTTGTCTGACATCATGAAAGTCCCAGCACTCTGAAAGAATATGTTTCATACTGAGTGGTGGGAAATCACACACAGAATGCACCATGATGCTTCTGCACCTTCTGAAAGATGTAAGGGGGTGCAAAAGCAGTGGCCTGAATGCAAACAGCACAAGACTGTTTCTTCTTTATGGCTGCCAGTGGCACATGGTAAAAAGTGTAAGGTTTGGACAGAATTCACATCAACATCCACAATGAAACGGAACTGATATCAAGATCCACCAAACCTGACTCCCAACTTATGACTATGGTAATACAAGGTAATAATAATAATAATGAATACTTATATAGCGCCTATTCTCGGCTAGAGACCAAGCTCTAAGCGCTTTACAATCAACACTCGTTTACACAAAGGGCTGCCTACCTGGGTAGTGCCGACTGAAGAGCTGCCAGCTGGTGCTTCATTCAGTCGTTTCCCCTCTCATCCAGTCAGCATCGTTCAATATCGTTCACTCAATTTCATTACTTCCTTCATTCTTTCCATTTTTCACGCAGGGTGCACATTATATGTAACGTGTCATCCATACCAACGGCCAAAACTCGCCTACTCTTCCGAAATTGGTGATGGGATTTTACGTGTGTGCAAGATGTTATGCGTGCGTTCACACACAGAACCTCAGTTTATAGTCTCATTCGAAGGACTCTATGGGAAATGGAGTCAGAACCAATGTTAACTCCGAGGGAAAAAATCCTCCTGTACCGAAACGCCCCGCTGGAGTTCAAACCCGCAACCCCAGGATCACCAAGATTACGAGTCCGGCGCTCTATCAACTGAGCTATTCCGGCATCAAAATTATTATCACTGAAGTCCATAAAATGCTTTCCTTGATGACAGGAGTGAGATGTGGACTTTTGAAGTGTCACATTATCGTAACTGGTCAGTCCTGACAGGAGTGAGATGTGGACTTTTGAAGTGTCACATTATCGTAACTGGTGAGTTTACTGGGGTAGAACACACCTGTCACAGAAGGTTTCATGGCAGGACAAGACAGGATCCTCACAGAATAAGGCGTACTTCAAGCCCACTGGGGACTCAACATAAGTTAAGGACCACTTGCAATCTGTCTGACAAATGCAACACGCGCGAAACCAAAAATGTTTCATGTGTACAGATATTTAATTGCAACCCTTGTGAATCAAATTAAAGCAATTTCATTTGGATTGCGTAATGTTTTTGCAATGATAAAGCAATGTAAAGAGACCCACCCTGGAAAAGAAAATCCCAAACATGTTTCTTTAATCTGTTCAAAAACGGATGTGTCCACCCCGCGCAGCAACACAATCGAGACAGCGCGCTGCCTCATGGAGTTGATGGTGTTTGCGATGACGGCCTGGGGATGTTTTCCCACTCCTGTCGCAGGACGTGCAGCAGTTCCCGATTAGCTGGACGTGGGCGGTTTGCATGGACTCGCCGGCCAAGTTCTCCCCAGATGTTCTCGATTGGATTGAGATCTGGACTGTTCGCAGGCCATGCCATCCTGGTGATCCCAGCTTCCTGAATGAAAGTGTTGACAGCCCTGCAGCGGTGTGGTGTGGCGTTGTCATCCTGGAGGACAGCTTGGGGTCCGATCTGCTGGAGGGTCGCTGTGACCAGAGGCTGTAAGATCTCCTGCAGGTAGCGCTGCCCATTGAGCATGCCCTCCACATGGTAGAGAGGAGTCCTGTAGTGTCGGCTGATGCCTCCCCAAACCATAATGGAGCCACCTCCAAAAGCAGCCGCCTCCTGGATAGCATCATCTTGCAGCTGCTCCTGTGGGCGCCGCCACACCCTGATGCGGCCGTCTTTGGGGCTCACCATGAAGCGCGATTCGTCGGTGAACAGGACATGGCCCCAATGAGCACGAGTCCACCTCAAATGGTCCTGGCACCAAGCAAGTCGGCGTGCCCTGTGACCTGCAGTCAGCATGGGCTTCTTCACCGGACGCCTGGAACGCAAGGCGGCGGCATGTAGGCGACGCCGAGTGGTCTGCCCGCTTACTGCTGTGTTGGTGGAAGCACGCAGTTGCTGACTCAAGGCATTGGCGGTGGTTGTCCTCTCCCGAAGGGCCTGTCTGCAGAGGGTACCGGTCCTCACGTTGTGTGGTTTTCTTGGGACGCCCTGGGCGTGGCCGTTCCTGGACGGTGCCTGTGGTTTGATGGCGCTGTCTCAGACGGATGATGACCGAGTGTGACACTTGCAGCCTTCTGGCCACCTCTCTCGACGCCTACTCCGTCCTGCAGCCAGGCGATAGCTCGGGCACGATCAAAATTTCTCAACTTTCGTCTCGCTGGCATGTTGGTGTTGTGCTTCAGAACGGGTATTCGAAGGCTTTTATGGCCATTGTGGTGAGCACAACGCACTCCCATACCTTCATGCTGTCACGTGCATCAGGATTTTCACTTGTAGACAGTTCGAGTCAGTGTGCACGGATTGCTGACAAACAGCTTGTTTTTGCCAAACAAGAGCACTTTTCTGCACGCTCAAGGGGAGTCAGTGCAGCTGTTGCATGCTTGGCAGTATTTATTGAGAAGGCCTGACGACCGTCGCATTCAGAAACCTTGGAAATAACTAACCTTTATTTTTCTTTTACCAGGAAACAGAGTTAACGCCGAACAAAATACAAGAAAATGATTTCAGTTACCTTAATTTAATCTCTAAAACATGTGCATTTAAACTCTAGTCTGAGGTAATAGCATGATAACTGTTACCACACACTATTTTAGAAACAATTACACTTAAACTGGGGATGGCGACATCCATGATTTTCACATGCAGCTTTGCACATCTTAAGAAACTATCACAGAGAGTTTGTTTCCCCATCACTTCTTTATATCTAACTGAATCCTCATTACCTTGGCTACATATAGCTGGTAACTGCAGATTCCTAGCTCAGTTTGCTCCTGTGCAAGGACTGAATAAATAACCCCCCCCCCCCCCCCCCCCCCCCCCCCCCCCCCCCCCCCCTTATAATCAATGTTATTTTGCTCATGTTATCTTGGCTGCCATCCAGACCTGAATTCAAACGGAAAAATCGATCTCCTTGGTTCATGATATCAGTACATCTAAAATTCTAACATACCAGATTTTTTCTTTTTCTTTTTTAAGATCCATACATTATTTTTTAAGAATTAAAAGAAAAGAAAAAACACCCCACCTCACACAGTGAGATCCCCTTTCACACTTCCTAGAAGAATAGGCCGTTGCTTACTGGTGGGATGCAACACACACACACACACACACACACACACACACACACACACACACACACACACACACACACACACACACACCACAACACACACACACACACACACACACACACACACACACACACACACACAACCATTGTGTCCTGTTTAGACATCATTCGCTGAGATGGAAGGCTGCTGCCCACACGGTGGGATTACAAATGATGACATTAGCAAACAGCTCATTGATGGTGAACTTCAGCATGCCAGCCAAAAAATGATGAAGAAGCAGTTCACGTCGCTGAAAAGGGGACCGAAAGGTCAAATGACAGAAGGAATTCAGAGGTTAAAGTTTAAATGCTAATCCGAGTACTGTGCTTGTGTGTGCATTTGTATTCATATGAATGAATCATAAGTATGTCAAAAATGTGTGTCCCTACTTCATGTGTGTGCATACATAATGCATTGTAAACAAAGCTGAACACATACAGTCCCTGAATCGATTAAATCCTTTTTTTTTTTTTTTTTTTTTTAAATCTTCTCTCTGTAACATTCTAACTGTACAGTGTTCTACACATTTAAAATGTCCGGAGTATTTCAGAGGTGGTTATGAAGTCGCTAAAGCAGTGGTTTGTCTTCAACTGGTTATTGCATCAATCATTCACTGACATAGAACAACAGCACACTGTAGAGCGCTCCCTGCTTTAGCGCCCACGTCTCTAATCAGTTTCTTTGACCAGACTTTCCATCCGATCAAATGAAGGGGGTCTTTCATACCAAAAGTAAAATTCCTTCAGAGGTGATGTCCATGGATGATACTTGCGTCCATGGGTTTCTGCATGTGTGTGTGTGTGTGTGTGTGTGTGTGTGTGTGTGTGTATTCTTTTCTTTTTTTTTTTCATGGGAGGTGAAAGGTGGGAGTGTATGTGTGTATGGGGGGAGGCGGTGGGAGGGTGGGTCAGGGAGAAAGTATTTCACCCACTGTCTCATGACCTTCTAATTTTCTTTTTATTATTAAGATACCAACACTGTCCATAATGCATGTTTATTTCACACACAAACATATACACACACAGCTCCTGTAGGCCTTCTCTTCTGATGTCTCTACCACCCAACTCCACCCTCCTGTTCCCTGGTCCCTCTCTCCATCCCCCACCCACCCCATCCCTGCCAACCAATCCCCACTGACTCCTATTTAATCACAATAAAAAAGACTACCTGGGTCCCCCCCCCCCCCCCCCTCTCTCTCTCTCTCTCTCTCTCTCTCTCTCTCTCGCTCACATACCTTGAAGGTATGATGGAAAAACAACAGCTGTAACTTTATGTTTACCCTAAAACGAATATTTTGTTCCCATAACTGTAATCTCTTTCCTAGTGTTGAATGCAAGTAAATAACAGATTTAGTCACCACATATTTATTTCCTATGCTCGCTCTCCTCTCTCTCTCTCTCTCTCTCTCTCTCTCTCTCTCTCTCTCTCTCTCTCTCTCTCTCACACACACACACACACACACACAAGCACAGACACATACCATATATATCGTGTGCATGGTTCAGATTGCGGAAGGGTCTTAGGAAAGAGGTAATTTGATCCAGTAAACAAGCATGAACAAAGAGACATTCTCTGCATTTTAAACACACCTGATCCTTTGAAAAGCAGTGCTGTGCATTTTAGCATGTACACCTGCCCTTTACAAATGAGAAAGGGGGAAGCCAGTGGTTTCATGCGCAAAAAAAAAAAAAAAAAAAAAAAAAAAGAAAAACACACCAAAGTCCAATTTAGCAGTTCAAAGGTAAGGGGAATGGACTGACACAAGGTGGCTCCACAGAATTAGATCACATTCACTCAAACAGTGACTCTGTTGGCCTTCCAATGCACGCAGCATGATGGTGGCCAACAAAGAAGAAAGCGCCGACATTATGAGAAAGGTGCTCTGACAGAGGACTGCAGAGAGGTTGGACAGGTGTGGAGAGGAGCGAGGAGGCAGGTGTGAATCCTTGCACTCTGTTCTCAATTCTGTGTCATTACAGCCCTGTCAACCACACCAAAGTTCTTTCAGGCTTGTCACCATGTAGGTTAGAAAAAAAAAAAAAAAAAAAAAAAAAAAAAAGGTCTTGTCATGAAAATAAACACCAAACACCTTATCTACATCGGTGTACATGATCATTCACAACAGTTGGGAACATAACAGCTGAACAACAGACGCCCCTCAGGCTGAAAAACTAGAACATGCTGCCAAAACTCTGCACACTCTCCGCCCTAAGACTGCAAGAACAATGGGAAGCAACTGTTTACTTGAGAAATATCGCAGTGCTGCACAACATACATGCAAATGACATACTGACCAACGGACACTATGGAAGGGACAGCTGGTGTCCACTGTGAACGGTGGTCACAGCTTTCGGATCTTGCTGCCAGACGACAACAGAAAAGCTGACATGTTTCCAAGTGTGACAATTTGCTTGTTTGTCTTTGTTTTCAAGTGAAGACTTTCTAAAGTGCTGGCAAATGAACGGGTCACAAAGGCAAAAAACACTGGGTGACAGTGAAGAAAGAGAAAAGAAGAGAGGGAAGTTAGAGCAGGGTTCATACAGATTTCCTGACAAAAATTCAAGGACTTTGCAAGTACTTTTTTTTTTTTTTTTAATTCAAGGACTTATTTCAATGATAATTTTAAGACAAATAATCATGAAATACTGACACAAATTAAATTACTGTCTAACACCTTCTTTCATACGAGGCGAAAGGCCTTGCTTTCGCGTCTCCACCTGGGTCTGCCCGCAACCCTTATTTGTACCGTTCTTTTTCCAGCCAAACAACAGTAAACAAACACCTCCCTGGCATGTTGCCTTTCAATTTCAAGACGGGCAGATCATTCTATCATGTGTGCTGACTTTGTGAAGGCCGGTAACTCTGGTGTTTTCACATGCAGCAGACCGTCAGTCAACTCTGACACTGACTTCTTTTACTTTCATACTTTTTTTTTTTTTCAAAAATTCAATTTCAAATTTTTCTTTTAACAGACACAAGGTTTTACACAGACTTTATTCAAAGTCATTGGCAGTGACAATATTTAAGCACTTTTTAAGGACCTATGAACAAAAGCCTTATTTTCAATGACTTTCAAGTCCTTGAAAAGGGGGTCCCAAAAGTCAAGCACTTTTAAGGACTTTTAAGGACCCTGTAGAACCCTGTAGAAAGAAAGAGGGAAACAAAGGCAATGTGAAGCACAGACTGTCCAGAAGCTGGGGTTACAATGCTCACTGAAGACAGCCCCCTGGCATCTTCCCACAGGGTCTCTACTGTCAGCGATAGACAGCTTCAATACATACTTACTGTTGCCATGCCATCCTCTGGACAACAATCTACTGTAACATTTGAGTTGCCTAAGGTAATTAACTTCCATAGACTTGGCTTGTCTTGTTCATTCACTTCTGGTAACAAAACAGTAACACAAGGCTCTTGTCTTAACGTACTCTTCGGTTCTTTCGTTTCAGTTACTCACATGGATTGCAGTTTATTTGTAACTCAAATCAGTTCTATTGAACTGAATCACAGTTCAGTCAACTTTATTGTCCATAGGAAATTTTTCTTCTGCTCCACATCATTTCGCAAGTACATAAGACTTTACAAACAGATATTATAAATTGTTACATAAAGCCTGTGTTAGTATATGTATTTTTATATATGTCAACACTCACACACCCCTCCCCACCCCCCACACATACACCTGCACACACATATGCACACACCCACACACACACACACACACACAACACATACACACATGAAATAAACATTAAGTCCATAATACATAAAACATTACACAGATTATAAAAACAATACAAAAAGACACAAACTCACCCGCACCAATGCCCAAACACTAAAGCATACACACATGCGCACCCCCCTCCCCCCCCTCCCCCCCTCAACACACACACACACACACACACACACACACTGACTGACTGACTGAAACCATTTACTGTCAGATTAACATGGTGTTGTACTGACAACACACACACACACACACACACACACACACACACACACATGCACGCACGCACACACACACACAGTCATAGTCACAGTAAGTGCATATTGCAGACTGAATTGTTCAAGCCTGAGAGACAAGGGTCGTGGCAGTCAATCACAGGCTTCCAAGTTTAAAATGCTAATGGCACTAGGTCTAAAGGACTTCTTGAAGACCATGTAAATCATCTGAGCCCCATTGTGGAGAGAAGAATCCATTTTCAAATGTCTGAGTCATCAGTTTGTATATGAAATGTTTTTTTGGTGAAAGGTTTAGCCAATTCTACCATTTACAGTATGTTCGAACCTTCATTAAATTCCAATCCAATTTTCTAAATGTATGTATGAAACCAAAAAACATATGGTATATATCAGTTACTTGCTTTTATTACAAGTCTCTTGTATGATACATAATGCATTTTTGGCTGCTTGGTTTTTAGTATGAATCTGATGAATTCGTAATACTTTTTACTGCAACTGGGGTTTAATAACATGGAATTAAACTGAAAGCACAAACAGTAATAAGATTCTTATCAATGTCCAATCTGCATCTTGATGTGTCCAGAACAAATAATGCTGTCTTTCAGAGGATTTGAGGAAGGACAGAGAGGAAGAATGCATTTATTCATTTGAGATACATGCAAGTGCTTCTTTGGTCAATTCTCACGCACAACATACCAAATCATTAGCTTTTTACAGTATTTTCTTTTGCTTTTCCATTTTTTCTTATTCATTCTTCCTCTTACAATTTTAAATGCATGTTTCACTGTTTTGCGTGTAAAAAAATATATTAAAGATGCAAATGGAAGAAAAAATAAATTGAAATAAAAGAGGAAAAAGGTATATGTGGTTTACATTGACAAAGACTCTCAAGTCAAAGGATCTGGCCTGAAGCCACCTGTAAGTCTGCAGTTGTGTCTGGCGGCATCAACTGGTTCAGCCTGCTAAGGTGCCATCAACAGAAATGAGATTCAGGTGTTAGAGCCCTTAATGAATGTCCAACACGTTCCATCCAGTGTTCATACCCTTGGGTTATTAGTTTATACAGTCGCCCTTCATACATCTCACACCTCACTGTTGGCATGCCTGTCAGCATCATTGCCACCATTATTGTCATCACACATCATCACTCTTCATCAACATCAGCACACAGATCACCATCACATCCAGGTGATGATCAATCAGCACAACACCAAGCTCATGCGGGCACAAGCATGCATGCACACACGCAAACATGCATGCATGCACACACACAGACATGCATACACACACACGCACACATGCACCCATGCATGCACGTATGCGCGCGCGCACACACACACACACACACACACACACACACACACACACACACACACACACACACAAGTACACATATCACATCACAATTTACACAACTGAAATCTGTTATGGTGCAACTAAAAACAAAAATTTGTGAATAAAAAGCTTTTGTATACATGTTTGTAATGCATGCATGTGTGACACACATACCTTGTGAATGCATGATTGAAATTTATAACTCATGCATGATTAACTTTCCACCCTCGGTCATTGTTTTGAAACCTTGTGAGTGCATGTTTGAAATACATCATTTGCGAATGCATGCTTGAAATACATATTCCTTTATCCATTTAAGAAACATGCGGTCAAATGGTCTGCACAGTTGCAGAGTTAATGGTCCTGAGTTTGATCATCCCTAGAATCAGATGTTTACAGCTTGAAAATAGTCTCTGTACACCCGCAGCACATGGGCGCATGATTCAGCATGGGGACAGTTAGGGCAGAGGAAGCAGGGCATTGGACTCTGCCCTCCATAGCACTGTGCTCTATAACAATGAAATTCGAAAAGTTCAGTGTCCCTTCAGCTTGCAGGCTTCTGGACTTTAATCTTGACCTTCAGTTACCTACTGTTTAAAACACAGTAACCTAGAACACCTGTCATCTGTCTCCCAGTCTCTGATTAGATAGCTGCTGACCTATTTTCTCCATAAATCTCAAACACGAAAGTGGAGCATAAGTACCACATGCCCCACCACACGTATACAGAATGATAGATGAAGCATGCGTGACTTATCATATTGACCTCCAGAAATGAGAATCGACTTCCAGAAACAAGAATCTTACTACTGGTGAACTCACTTCCACACACTGACCATCAACATCAAACCTGATTGAGCCTGAAGGAAAAAATCCATCCTGTATTCAGAATACAAAAAACACAGGATTTTTTTTTTGTTGCAATGATTTGTGAAAAACAAAAAACCACAGCAGTAAATCGTGAAGCGTTGTAACACAGTCTGTTCATGTCAAAACGCTGGGACATTCAAAAAGGCAGCACCTACATGGCAGAAGTGCACACATCATCATACACTTGGCACGCATTACGATGTCTGCGGACACTGCTCAGGCATCAAAAAGTCTGATCATCAAATTGAAAAAGCTGCCCATCATCAACTACATTAACCAGTGGAAGCATTCGTTTCGCATTATTCTGAGGCAGAATCCAGTCCCGGATGTCATCTTAGTGAATGCACAATCAGCATGCGTCCACTCACAAGTGAGCCACCCTCCCAATAGTTCATTTCCTGACTTCTTGCTGAGCACTTGGACATAGCGCTTGATGCCAGTATACAAGCTTAACATTATTGTGTTCACTTGATGCTCTATACAGTGTCACAGTTTCAATTCCCTGCACATTCCTTGCATGCTCTAGAGTAGCCAATAAAGCAAATTAATGTTCCTCACTCCCTCCCCCTCTGCACCAACCCTGGTTTTATGTTGTTGTTGTTGTTGTTATTCTTTACCGTTGTTGTTCTTGTTAGTTTTATAGTCTTCAGTTTTTTGACTGTTTATTTAGTTTTATTTTGTGTGTGTGTGTGTGTGTGTGTGTGTGTGTGTGTGTGCGCGTGTGTGTGTGTGTGCGTGTGTGTGGTGTGCCTCTGGTTAGCCTCTATTTTGATTGATGATTTTTTTTAACTTTGGCAATTGGAAAAAAATAAAAATAAATGAAATTAAAAAGTAACACCACATAAACAGTGTCACCTGTCTGTGCATAGATGCACATTTAGGCTGTGGTTTTCAATTAACAAAGTTTGTATTTATATTCTGTAACAGGTATGCATGTCTACATGTATGAATGAGCACACGCATGTTTTGTGTGTGTGTGTGTGTGTGTGTGTGTGTGTGTGTGTGTGTGTGTGTGTGTGTGTGTGTGTGTATGTGTGTGTGTATGTGTGTGTCTCAGTGCATCTGTGTGTGAGTTTCTCTGTGTGTATATGTGTGAATGCACCCTTGTGTTGGAAATAGGGCGTCAAGTGTGTGCATTTGTGGTCATGAATGTGTATGTGTATGTATGTATGCCCACAAGCATGTTACATGCACATACAAAAGGGCACGAGCATACCTTTTCCATCAGTTACATGAAACTCGGCTTGAAAATTGACAGACTGAGCAACTGGTTCAACTGCCCCACTTTGATCTTATGTTTACACACCATGTTTTTGACCAGCTCTTTCTATTCTGTAGAGCAATGACCCGATCAGGCCTTCACAGACTGAACGACGCACATATTGACCACTGTGGGTGACAGTGATAGCACACACCTCAAGTGGTCACCCCAGGTCCACCTGTCTGGTCCAGACACAGCTTTATCTCAAGACGGGGACAGGAGAGATAGGAGGCTGCTTGGAGAAGTGGGACGTCCACCTGAAGAGCTCACCTTGGAAATGAGGCCGTGGGTTCAACTCAAGTCAAACACAAGCCAGGACTTTAATCCCTTTCTCCAACAGTGAGGAGAGCTGTCTTCAGGGTGAGGTAATACAGCAAAGTCCACCGCACAACACGGGTTGAGTATCAAAGCACACAGAACCATGAAAACAACAAGTCCAGCTCAGCATGATGCCCTTGAAAAATGCAAACTGCCATAAGAACTAAACATAAGCTAAGCTTCCAATCAAAAATCACTACTGCTATAGAACTAAACATAAGCTAAGCTTCCATCAAAAATCAAAAATCACTACTGCTATAGAACTAAACATAAGCTAAGCTTCCAATCAAAAATCACTACTGCTATAGAACTAAACATAAGCTAAGCTTCCAATCAAAAAATCACTACTGCTATAGAACTAAACATAAGTTAAGCTACCTATAGAAATCAAAGATCACTACTGCTATAGAACTAAATATAAGTTAAGCTTCCAGTCAAAGATCATTACTGCTATAGTTAATCTTCCAACAAAGATCATATAAGCTAAACTTCCATCAAAGATCACTACTGCTATAGAACTAAACATATATAAGTTAAGCTTCCAGTCAAAGATCACTACTGCTATAGAACTAAACATAAGTTAAGCTTCCAATCAAAGATCACTACTGCTATAGAACTAAACATAAGTTAAGCTTCCAATCAAAGATCACTACTGCTATAGAACTAAACATATATAAGCTAAGCTTCCAATCAAAGGTCACTACTGCTATAGAACTAAACATAAGTTAAGCTCCAATCAAAGATCACTACTGCTATAGAACTAAACATATATAAGTTAAGCTTCCAAGCAAAGATCACTACTGCTATAGAACTAAACATAAGTTAAGCTAAGCTCCAATCAAAGACCACTACTGCTATAACTAACTAAACATATATAAGCTAAACTTCCAGTCAAAGATCACTACTGCTGCTAGAACTAAACATAAGCTAAGCTTCCAATCAAAAGACCACTACTGCTATAGAACTAAACATAAGCTAAACTTCCAGTCAAAGATCACTACTGCTCTAGAACTAAACATAAGCTAAGCTTCCAGCCAAAGACCACTACTGCTAGAACTAAACATAAGCTAAGCTTCCAGCCAAAGACCACTACTGCTATAGAACTAAACATAAGCTAAGCTTCCAGCCAAAGACCACTACTGCTCTAGAACTAAACATAAGCTAAGCTTCCAGCCAAAGACCACTACTGCTATAGAACTAAACATAAGCTAAGCTTCCAGCCAAAGATCACTACTGCTATAGAACTAAACATAAGCTAAGCTTCCAGTCAAAGATCACTACTGCTATAGAACTAAACATAAGCTATGCCTCCAGTCAAGCATGCGCTCTAACTTTGAATACATCAAGCCTGCCTGTCTGTCTGCCTGTGTGCCTCTCTGCCTGTGCGAAGTCTGTTTCTTTATTTCCCTGATGCAAATCCACAGTTTCATCTGATCTTCTCCAAACTTGGCATCTTTCATGCAACCACATGGCGAAGGCATCTGATGTCCTGATTTGAAGAGATGACAACATGTCTTGTCGCTGGCATTCACAACAGATTGCAAAGATTCTACTCACTGTCAGCCAGAATAGCTCAGTTGGGAGAAGAGTAGACTGAAGATCTTGAAGGTCCCTGGTTCAATCTTAGATCCTGACTCCCCCTTCCCCCCCCCCCCCCCCCCCCCCCCCTCCTCTCTCTCTCTTGAAGCGGGACTAAGGCAAAGCATGTTGGGGGGGGGGGGGGGGGGGGGGGGGGGGGAGAAGGAACAGGTGAAAGGGGAAGTGGGAAAAGGGGGGGGAGGGGGGGGAGATGAGGGAAGATGAGGGGAGAGGGGTGGGGTGGGGGCAGACAAAAAAAAATGTTGGGGGACTTGGGAGGGGACAGAGAGGGGGTAGGGGGAGATGATAACATACTTCAATGTCTATGTCAGACTGACATGTCTGCCCTTTCCATAATGACTCATGATAACATATAGACTCATGATAACATGTAAGTGTCGATATCAGACTGACCGGTCTGCCCCCTCCATAATGACTCTTCCTCTACAGACTGAATTTCAAGAATGTTTGGAGGTGAAAGGTCTTGAAATAAGAGGTTCATATGTACTTCTCATTGCTTTTGTTGTTGTGTTAATGTGTGGTGTTGCCATATAGGCATGTGTTCTATATGACAGCAGACGGTGCTTTACATGCTCTGTGTGCCTGCATGCATGCATGCGTGCGTGCGTGCGTGTGTGCTTGCGTGCGTGCGTGCGTGTGTGCATGCCTGCATGTGCACGTGTGTGTGCATGTGTGTGTTTGGATACACACACACACACACACACACACACACACACACACACACACACACACACACACTCACTCACTCACAGATGCAGAGAAAACTTGATACTTCCCTGACAGACTAAAAATCTGTGACAATAATTCTCATGTGTAATGAACATGGCCAGTCTGTTCTTGATTGCCAGCAGCAGCAAGAATTAGCACCACCCACCCATCCAACCAGCCAACCAACCAGCCAGTCTAACGAACAACCAAACATCTCCTTGACGTGCAACTTTCTTGTGTTTAGTCTGTTACAATGTGTTCACTGCAATCTGTCTGCCACGCCACATTCAGTGATGAAAAAGTGAATCAAGGCTGAATCTTGGCTCTTGAATAAGGACGAAAGGACATGCATAGGAAAGGAGAGAAAAAAAAGAGGGCTGAGGACAGTGCTAGATACTTTCCAAGTGTCACATAGTATTCCAGTGACTATCTTTTGTTAGGAAGAAGAGTGAAAACAGTACTTGACATACATGAGGTACATCTGCCTTTTTACATTCTGCAAGTTTCAAGTTACATCATCCATGCTAATTATTACATACTACAGAACCATTGAAATTATTATAATTTTCTTTTTTAAACATTCATAATTATTATGAAAACTAACTGCATCAGATATTCATCAAGAGGCCTTTGGTTACAGAAACAAACACATAAGAAAATCCAAGTCTCAGTGTGTGTGTGTGTGTGTGTGTGTGTGTGTTGTGCACTCTTCTAACCTATGAAGTGAGATTACCATCTGGTTAAACACTCAGAAAGTGTGTATGTGTGTTTGTGAGTGTGTGTGCGTGCGTGCGTGTGTGCATGCGTGTGTGTGTTATTCCACGTAAACTTACTATTTTCACTGACACAGTTTGTTTTCACATAGATCTCGTTATATTAATAGGACAAAGACATTTCTTAATAAACATTCTAGACCTCCTAGAAAGTTGATTTATAAAACATTTCACAAGTACATTAGTGCAAAATTGCATTTTTTAAATGACAAAAACAGTAAGAACAACAACAAAGTTTTTGTAGTCTCACTAAACCAATATGATTTTGAGTCAACATGGCATACCTAAACTTACATTCTCTCTGTAAGTTGAATATTCTTACAAATGCATATGAAGAGACAATAAACCCTGTTTGGAAGTTGTGTATAGTGTTTTTGCGCGCGCATGTGTGTGTGTGTGTGTGTGTGTGTGTGTGTGTGTGTGTATGTGTAGTGTGTATATGTATGTATGTGTCTCTGTGTGCGTGCATCCATGCATGTGTCTGAATATGTGCACATATATGCATGCATGAGTGCATGTGTGTGTGTGAGTGAGTGTTGTGCATGCATGTGTGTATTGTGTGTGTGTGTGTGCGCACGCATACGTGCACATGTGCGCGTGCATGCTGGATGTGTTCATGTGAGGTGGTTGGGGCAGTGATGTGAGCAAGGATGGGGAATGTTGCATTTGGTGGGAGTGTTCAAACGTTTTCAATGTTTACACTTTTTTCCCCACATGTTTGCTGTTGTAAGTGGCGTAAGCTAGGCAAAGACCAGGTGCATTTAAATCCTCTTCATCTTTTCACACACACACACACACACACACAAGCATGAACACTCAAGCACATGAGCGCATACATGTGTGTATGCTTTGTTTCAATCTCATGACTAAATAACCAGACTAACATCAGACTGTATGTTAAGCACATGAGCGCATACATGTGTGAGTATGCGCTCCTCGCTGACCCACACTCTGCACAGTGAACTGGACTCTCGGAGGTTGTCGGTGAGGGACTCTGGCAGACTGCTGAGTGTCAGGGCGAGGACAGACAGACTCTCCAACTCATTCCTCCCCAGTGCCATCAGACTGTACAACACGATCCCTCCATGCACTGGATGAACAGCTGAATGTCGTTACTCTTACCTTTACCACTTCTTAAAACCATTGTGTGTGTGTGTGTGTGTGGTGTGTGTGTGTGTGTGTGTGTGTGTGTGTGTGTGTGTGTGTGTGTGTGTGTGTGTGTGTGTGTGTGTGTGTGTGTGCGTGTGTGCGTGCTGTGTGTGTGTGTGTGCATGTGTGTGTGTGTGTGTGTGCTCACGCATGTGTGTGTGTGCGTGTGTGTGTGTGAGCGTGCATGCGTGCGCGAGCGTATGTGTGTCTTTAAATCGTATGGATCAAGGGATGCCTGGTCTTAAATAATCATTGTTATTATTTTCAATCTTATTAAACTGAATATATTTAAATGGAGAATGTTGCTTGCTTTTAATGATGATGATGCTCTCTTTTGTAATGTTAGGTTCCACGTTTTAAAGAGAGTGGATGGGTACTGTAGCTGCGCACGCACATGTGTTTGTACGTGTGTGTGTGTGTGTGTGTGTGTGTGTGTGTGTGTGTGTGTGTGTGTGTGTGTGTGTGTGTGTTGTCCTGGTATATGGTTGCTGTGCTGTCGAAAATGAATTTTCCATCTTTTGGACGCATAAAAAAATTGTTATCCTGCGCTTGTTTCAGTCTCATGACTAAATAACCAGACTACCATCAGACTCTGTGTGCCACAGCATGCAACATAGCAGGTGTATAAGCTAGTACTGAGTGCAGTGAAGATCACTGGGGAGGAAGAAGCTATGGTGTGGTCTGCAACACGCCTTCTGGCAGCGGTGTACTACTTGCTCGGCACAGCCTCTGACAGATCAAAACAAACCTGACCACACACACTCAACAGAAGTAAGTTGGAAAAAAAAAAAAAAGGGGGGACTATAATCTGTAGTTATACAGAGAGTCCCCAGTTACATCTAAGACAGTGAGCTCCAGGTTGTCAACACCTTGACTGGCAAAAAAACAACAACAACAATAACAACAAAATAGGTTGTTAGTAATACCCTACATTCTCTGTGCTCTGGTCGTGACGTGATGTGGCATACACTGTAAAATTATGGAGCACAACGTCATGCAGTCTCCCCATTCAACACACTGTATGCATACAGCCCAGCACAACTGGAGAGCCCCCACAAGCAGTCCTGAGATATAACACGGTTACCGAGTACACTGCGAGTAAAACTACACTGCCTAATCCCAGTGTTTCAACTATCAAATGACCACACACCCCCATTTACTGGACTATCAAATTAACACCAACATTCGAATTCAAGACCTGCTCCATGTCACTCTTATTTGAGAAAAAAAGGAAGCGCAGCAGCACACAAAAAGTGAAAAAGGGAAGGAGTGCATTTAAAAAAAAAAAAAAAAAGAGAGAGAGAGAGAGAGAGAGAGAGAGAGAAAAGTGAAGAAGGAGCACATTAGAAAAAAGAGAGAGAGAGAGAGAGAGAGAGAGAGAGAAAGAGAGAGGAGGAGATAGAGTCAGAGAGAGAGCGAGTGAGAGAGAGAGAGAGTGAGAGAGAGAGAGAGGAAAGGGAGATAGTCAGACAGAGAGTGAGTGACAGAGAGAGAGTGAGAGAGAGAGAGAGAGAGAGGAAAA